>JAPYZB010002411.1:0-12037 GCA_030522745.1 Eupelmus kiefferi
AACTTGTTTTCTACATCAAAATGCATGATTTTGAGGTATTTCATTTTTTGCTTTGGTGAAAACATAAGTCACTCCCTTATAGGTCGTGCCTAAAAATGTACGTAATAAGAGCTAACTTAATATAGGATAATTATTTTATGATCTTACTTTATAAAATTTATACTAATATACAAAACAGTTGACCGCTCAAAACGGTGTAAAATTTAATACTTAGGCCGACTTCGTAGATTAAATTTGTTACGCAGCGAGATGCAAATCGTGAAACAACAAACCTGCGGTGACGACAACTCGTAGTCGAATGAAGCTGCGACGTTATCACACAATTGGAAAAACAGCGCGTGTTTTAAACGGATAGTAGCGGGAATAATCGTTCGTTAATCGGCTTACTCTGACTCTAAATTAAGCTCACACTTTTCAAATAACACGGCTATTCGAGTGATTTCGCGCGAAGTAAATTTTTCTGCTTCCTGGGAGAAATTTGACTTATTAAAACTAGACTTTTCGAATAGCAGGTTTGATAAATTATATTCTTCGAACTTTATAGATTAAAAAGTCTCAAAGTATAGAGTGATGCTCACCTTTACTGCTACCGGTGTACTTATCCCGAAGTACGTTGATTTGATGGACTCGGCCGAACTCCTCGAAGATAGTTCGAAGATCGTTCTCGTCCAAGTCTTTGGGTACCTGGCCGACGAACATCTTGATATTATCGGGATCTGGCTTCTCCACACTGTTGTTGTTCATTATACTGAAACAGAAGATAAGTAATTGATTAAAACGTCGCTCTTCAATCGCAATTAGAACTTTGTTAAACTACGAGTATAAACAGTTGGGGAAGATTACGAATTACTTCACGGCTAATTTAATTGCTGAAAGCCAAAACATTTCAATACAATTCACCAAAATTTGAATACGGTAGACATCAGATTGACGTAACTAATTAATGTAAACCCAACAGAACGCGTAATTATGAAATTCGATTGTTATTGTTTAAGCATGACCAAGTTGTATATATAGCAAAACCGAATGATTTTCGGAGGTAATCGGAACAGCTTGACAGATGATGCGGTTTCGATGGTCTACAATAGCCAGCCAAAGAGAAAGAGGGTGGCGAGAATAGGGCAGGGGGGGGGGGGATTCTGGGCATATCGAGATTGAAGATAGCGCAGCGATTTTCGAGGTCGACATGTAATTGCGTTTCAATGTAGTGGCAGAGAGAGCGGCGTGTCGGTCGAGGGCTGGACTAAGGCTGGGGGCTCGCTCTCTAGAGCGGTTTACCGGCAGCGGGCATGAGTTATGTAGACCACCGCTCCGCGAGTGCGGGGGGCTGTACGAGGCGGAAGGCATTACCGTTTCACGCTCGCGGGGCCACGACAGTTTGTTGCCCCGTAAAATCGCACTTGCATAAAGTTCGCGCGCGCGCGCCGCGAGCCCTCCGCTTTGAAATACTCACCCATACCCTCGGCTTTTACCTTTGCTTTTGTTTTTGCTTTTGCTTTCACACTCGCGGCCGGTACTCTCTTAGCTGGCTCATACCGCAACTTTTGCGGGGGTGCGTCATTTCTGCCGGTGTGTACCTCCACGGATGCATCTTTCATTACTAATTTGCCATTATCTAACCCTGATATTTTATCAATTTTTTATTCAATACGTTTGCTCGATGACAAGATGTATAATTTGAATGAAAAGAAAATAAGCATATCGGTTTATGTAAGCCTAAAAAAGATTAAGCATTTTTTATTCGATACTACTTTGTTTCCTTTGACTAGATTTATTTTCATTATGAAAATTAAGAACAAGTTGGTCAGATACTAAGATATATTGTTGCAGGCTATTGAAAAAGAGGTGTTCCGCCTGTAAGAAAAGAGGCTTGCTAGCGTCGCCATATCAACGTCGTCCTTTTAAAGGGATATCCGCGGGCAGGACTTTAGGAGTTTAAATCACTTGAAATGTTGCGGCTCCTTTGTCAAGAAGTAGCAGGTAGAGGGTAGGGGGGGGGGGGCAAGGATAAGTTTGGTTTTTCTGAATAAAAAGAAGAAGAAAAAAAAAGTTGAAAGCGGCCAAAGAGGATAAGGAAGAATCTGAAAAATGGGCCGAGGAAGGCAGAGAGCGGCGGCGGGGCAAGCGGCAAAGTTAAGGATAACCGAGTGTCCCCTTCGCCACTCGGTAGTATAATGTATGTGGCGATTCCATGGAAGTTGTTACGCACACACACACACAGATACACACCCGCACATATACACACACAGAGTAGTCGAGGCTTCGTTCGACGAACAATGCTTTCCGGGGCCGAGTTTCGTTTCCGGCGGCCCGAAACTTCGCCAATATTTTAGGGGGGTCGCTCCTTATATACGGACCGGATTTAGAGGAGGAGCGAGCGAGCTGTGTGTGCGAGAGGGAAAGAGCTAGGGAGAGAGAGAGAGAGAGAGGGAAAGAGGGAGGTTGAGAAAGGCGATCTTGTATAACACCTCTCCGGGGGCCGTTAAATAGTGCACTGCAGCTAGTACGAATTTCGCACTTCCTTCTCTCGGAATCTCCGTGTCCGAAGATTTAAAGGAAGCAAACTATTCCTTCCTTCCTGAGCGCGCGCTGACAATTCAATTTCGCAGGCGCGGATAATCCGGGGGCCGGGCACTAAATTTTCGGCTCGTTTTCTGTAATTTTGTTTACCGGCAGGATTAGAAAGATGAAAATGGCTGGAAAAAAGAGAGGTAAACGAAGGGAGGAAAAAGCCTAGGGAAGGGACGGAGGAAGAGACCAAGAGAGGAGAGAGAGAGAGAGAGAGTTCCTTGAGCTGCACTAGGAGCGCGGAAAATTGGCTTACCTCGGACACGCTCTCTCACTAATCGAGTAGAGTTGCGAGGCGTGTCCGGGGATGAGTGAGAGCGCAAGCAATTGAGTTTATCGGACAGACTAATTAGGCGCTGAGAATGCGGGAAATAGAGAGAGAGTGAGAGAGTGAGAGACAGTGAGAAAGAGAGTGAGAGAGACAGTGAGAGAGAGAGAGAGAGAGAGAGAGAGAGAGAGAGAGTCCAGCATTTCAAGAGGGCTGCCACCCCATCGCGTAACGTGCCAGAAGCATAGAGGCCAGAACGCCAGACGTCGCGTATGCCTGCTAGTTGCCAGTCACGTTCTAATTGCTTGGCGCATTGACTTCGACCCCCCCAAAACCGACTCCACTCCTAGAGCTCCAAACTTTATACCCACTGTCCTGCCAGCCGAAGTGTCAAATTATCGATTCCGGTGCAAGTTTCATATTTTTACTTACACTACACTTCATACACTTATCTATACGTATCTTACGATTTGTTAGAATTAAGCGTCTAATAAAATTTATATTTATTTTATCAGTTTTTATGAATTTTTTATAATGAAATTTTAATAACATCTTGGTTAGCACACAATTTAATATATTTCAGTGTTTATCTTTTATTATACCAGAATTAGTAATAATAATATTTCTTTTTTTGCTTAATATTTCAGCATTTTTAAAAATGTATTTTACTTATGAGTTTATATCTTTTGCTTAATTTTTCAGTATTTTTAAAAATGTATTTTAGTTATGAGTTTATATTGAATCCAAAATTAAATTAGTCCTGAATTAGATCAGACTTTTTATTAAATATTAAGGTATACGATTTATATATTCAAGATATAGGGAATGCAAAATTTTGTCACATATAGACTGACATAAATTTTAACGAATTCGTGGGATCAATTTCGATTAAAATTTGACGAAATTTTACAAAATTAAATGCAACGTTATCCCTGCAAAGTTTATGCAAGATATGTAGAATTAATGAGGAGTGTAATTATGGTAATAGAGTTGTATTGATTTTTAACAGGTATATAATTACAAAGGCCATTATACTCCGTGAACGTAACAGATTGGTTCTACATTCGCTTCTGGCGAAACTGTGAGAGGAGCCGGAGCAGGGGGATCCACCCTATTTCGCTAACATTCTATAGGTACAGCACAATAAAGTCAAATTACCAGCCAAATAAGCGATGCGCGAATAAAAGCATTGATCCTGCGCATAAAGGCTGCAATCTCGTCCAGTAGAAAGAGCATAATTATCCACAACTCTCGCTCTCTCTCCTTTTCGCTCTCACATAAATTAACCGATTAGAGGAGAAAAATATTACGAAGCCCAAAAGCTGCGTATTTCTGCGTGTAAGCGCATTGTTCGCTTATTTCGCGCGCGCGCTCGGTTTTCAGTTTCGATGTGTGCCGCTGAGCGCTGTATATCATGTGTATTTCCAAACTAATTCATTTGTAGATGTTAAAAATAATCGAGCCAGCAATATGGAATGTAATATATAATAAAAGCTTTCGCTTTACCTACAAAGAGATGGAAAGAATTGAGGTCAAAAATCACTCTGATAAAGTGCCTATTTGCTTTCTGGATATTCGGGACAAAGTAATGAATTTCAATTTAGATTTTTTCCATTTACACAGGGATTCGTATACTGTGATTTTTTTATTGTATCTACATAACTTAGATAAGGTAAAAATAATTTTAGCAAAAAACTGCAGGTGCACTAAAATGACTACGTAGGTTAATTGAGCAGTATTGATTGGATTTATAATTGATAAAAATAAACAAAAAAAAAAAAAAATGCCACTTGAAGAAAAAAACGTAGACAGACGATTAAAGTACCAATTAAATAGTGTACCACTTATCCGATACAAACAGGAGACTCTTCTATAAAAACATTTTCAAGTGGCATACGGTGGTTCACAGCATTAGATATTTACACAATTTCAGATTCAATATGGCGAACATTCTGATCTCCGCTCTTCTTTCGACCGTTCACTTTAGGGGAAAGGGATGAGAAAGAAGGGGGGAAGAGTCGGAAAATATCGTTGCCGGTCTCTCTTCTCGCTGTAGTATTAGCAAGGGTCGACAAAGATATGGCTGAGTGCCCTCCCAGCGATTCGTCAATTTCCGCGCTCGTTAGAGGTATTTATTCAAGGCTTCTCCCCGATTCTTTGTCCCGCGCTATTCTTCCACGCGAATCGATCTTCTTGTACTTAACTTTACAAAGCTTTACAATACTTGACTACATTAATTTTAATTATATGTCTTTGCTGAGATTAATGCTTCTTTTTTTTAGCTCTCTTAGTCTGATCACTCTATTTAGCTTCTTTAATACTTAAGACTTTTTGTTTGTCTGGTAGGTAATTGTAATTGCTACTTTTTGTTATAGTATTTTTAAAGATTCGATAACTTTTATTGGTTGACGTTTATTTTTATATTCAACTATAGATAAAAATATATTTTCATCTATAATTTTGAATTTTTTTTAAACGACAACAGCCACTGCTAATTGCAAAGCTCAACAGATATTTATAAAACCAGTTTAATTTTTGAATTTTATTCCACTTTTTTGGTTTTTAGAGTACTTTGGATTTGGTCATAGCGCTCGAGAGATAAAGCAAATACAAAATTTTGCAACATTTACACAGACACACACGCAAATTTTCGGGAAACTCGAATTTTAAAAATATTGTTGTCGTAAAGCTTTCGTTTTAAGAAAAATCAACAATAACCGATCTTTTGAATTGTTGGGAATGTTTATTATTTCCCTTTACAAAAAAATTAATGTGCATTTTATTGTTGACAGTTTATTCGTTATTCAATTTGCTGAAAAGATGTGTTCTTTAATTTTTTTTTATTTGTTGTTTTTGTTGACCATAGTTAACCGAATCTCCGGGCAAGGGGCGGTCGTATGATTTAATCTTATTGAATAATAATACTTTTTAATATCGTATACAAAACAAATAATTTATTTAGTATTTAAAATTAGATGATAAGTTCTACTATAAACCAGGTACTGAACCTAGTTTTAATTTATACTATTTCAACCATCGTCTTGTTATTTCGTAAAAGTGCTAAGAGTAGAAAAACGCGGATCGAAGTCTCGTAATGAGTTCGCAAAAGGTTAGAAATTTCCAAAACTCAAGTGATTATTAAAGGCAAAAAGAAAGAGGGATGGAAGGAAAAGAGGACAAGAGAAGCTAAGGACTCGTGCACTGTCTATCTGCACTAGAAATATACATAGGAAAGTTAATGAAGAATCGTTATCCCCAAGTATATGTTTACCTAAAATTGGTACGTCATAATGGATGTTAAAGAGGAAATGTATAAGCACAGCTTATTCTCGCTCTATACTCTCGACTACAATGCAGGAAGAAAAGTAAAAAGCATTTCATTACAAAGGTATATAAAATTAAATTAATATGGAAAAAGTTTTTAGTACTCTGTTTCGTGTTTTTCTTTTAATGTTTTAATTGCTATGATGATCTAATACCGTTTTACCTAAACCTCAAGTTTATTGACCTTAAAACATATTGACAGTAAAAAATGATTCTCCTCTGTTGAAAATTAAAGTGGAAATATTGCAGAAATGACAACGCCCTCAAAAGTGTAAAATAAAGTACTAATTTAAAAGCAAATTTTTGCCATACCAGCTGGGACACTAGATAAAGAATGTAGTTAAAAAGTAGTCACGGTCTAATTAAGTCAGGCGTACTTGAGTTTATACACGCATACTTAACCATTGTTCTCTGCAAAATCAAATTGAATTTTTCTTCCACATTTTTCTTCCCTTATATTATTAAGTTACGTTATCCTCCTTTTTATTAGATAAAAATGATTTATAACTTTAAATACGCAACTGCTGAAAATTGAAAAGTTTTTATAAAACTGCTAAACTAATATTGAATTCTCAATGTATTATTATTTACATACCAAATCCAAGTGTATAAAAATTACGTACTTAATTACGTAGTACCCATATAAATACATGGTCATCACTTTCACAAAATATGTATTTATTTATATATTTAAATAAGTACAATTCGCTTACGTGTGTAATTTTTACATACTTGAATTTTCAGCGTAATGGGGTATATTTAGGATAATTGTCAAAGAAGAAATAAACAAGTATAAGAGGTGAAAATGAAAAAGGATAGATTGCATGGAAAATGGCGTCAGAAATAAAATGGAGATTTACAATGTCGTAAAGCTCCGGCGACAAGTCAGTGTAATTCACGCTCTGTAAAACAGCTAAATTCGTCTTTTCATCAAGCTTGCTGGCGGCGTATTCCTCATAGCCTCCTCCTGCTATATATATTCTCCTTTCCCCTTTCTCTCTCTTTCTCTTCCTCTCCCTCTCTCTTTCTGTCTTGACTCTTCGTCATCTTCACCTGTCGATCTCGTCAACTCCGCTCGAACGATTAATTCGTCTCTCCGTGACGATCGCGTCATAAAGGCTTTTCCTAATTGAATATCCAAGCGGATAGCCTTTCACCGAAGATTGAGAGAGAAAGAGAGATGCGCCAATCCACGATGGGAGAAAAAAACAAGTAGAGGTAAAGTTTTTCCTTGTTGTCGATAGGATAAAAGTTAAAAGCTTCCAAGAGAGAGATTGAGAGAGAAAGAGAGAGAGAGAGAGAGAGAGAGAGAGAGAATACAGGACACATGATACCGCCCGAGCGCGCATTCGTTTCTAATTGTTTACTTGCTCTTACTCCGGGAGTAGGGTTTTTTTACGCGCTTTCTTTGTTTGCTCCGAGTTTTTCTCCTCAGTTAGTTGCGAGTATGATATACTCGTAGACGTGGCCATCAAAACTCTTTCTTTCTTCAGGTCAATTTACTTTTGACGGCTCTCACCCGAGCCGCGGCGGCGCGGGGCCGGTGTCTTTGTAATTTTTTTCCTTCTCCTTCGGTCATCTGATTTCCTTTACCGGTCTGCTCTTCTTACTTTCTCGACATCCCTTTTACTGCGGTCGCGGGGATACCTCAACGGCTATTTTTCCGCCCTTTACTTCCCCCGTCTCTTTCTCTCAAGCGCCTCGTTTTTTTCCCTCTTTCTCTTTTATTTTTCTCGAGTTTCAAAAGGAAAGAGGGAAGAAAAGAGGAGCGTAAGGGGCCCCACGCTACCTCTATGCTCTAAGCGAGAATCTCCAGTTACGCTTGCTCAATTTGGTCGAAACGTTTTTGTCTTACGCCTTGCCCGGCCGGGGCGCACTTCGCTAACGAGGAGAACCTCGACTAGATTACTCTTCTTATTACTCTTAACGATTGCCCTGCTCAACTGTTTATTATTATCTCGCAAAAGCTTGGATCGATATTTATTTCTAGTGCTTTCATACTTGGACATTTAATACTTTGGATATAAATAAAAGAATCGTAAAACACAACTATTTCTTTTTAAATGTTATCCGTTTCAATAAATCTCAATAATAGTTTTCCAAAAATAGTAAAAAAATAGATAAAAAAATTCGATTTATGCCCTTTATGTGAAAAATGTTAGTATTTATATCAAAATTTACATTAGGAAATTCTGAATTTAAAACAATGCAATTTACTTTTGCTGAAACGTATGCTTTAAAAATAAAGAATGTCTACTAAATTCACATTTATTCTTATTATACAAAGCTTTTTTTACCATTCTCATCAAATTTAGAATAAGTCAGGTACCTGTTGAATTAATGAAATGTTTCAAAGAATTTGGAAAAAAAAACAACGAAGAGAAAAAAGGTATACATCAGAAGCAGCCGTAACATAAATAAGGCCTGTGACTTTGCAATTCCCGACCGTAGGAGGACGAAAGTTAAGTTCATTTTCGGGGTCATTGGATACAAAATCAATCACGAGGTGGGTGCGGGAGCGCGCCTGGCGCAAAGCCTCTCACAGCTTTAAAATCATATTCATGGGAATTCTCTGCTCTCTTTCTCTGGGCTTTTGATTTGTTTATTTGGTCCGGAGGGTTGAAATGGAAATATATACATACAAATATGCACGCATAAAGAAAGAGAGAGAGAGAGAGAGAGAGAGGAAGGGAGAGGGAGAGACGCGGCGGTCCATGAATCAAAGAAGTCTAAACTTCATTCTGCGAGTCCAAGGGAACGGCGGCGGTGGCGGCGGCTGTAAAAGTATAAGACGATGGAATACATAATCAGATTTGGGGGAGGAGCAGGAGAACGCGAAAGAGAGGCAGAGAGGGAGGAGAGGAGAGAGAGAGAGCCCGAGTTGGCACACGGCCGCACCGTTAATTTCATTGCGAGGCGCGCGCGTACGACACAATGTTAGTGTAGACTCTCTCTATCTCTCTTCGCTGCAGGCCCTTCGGGGAGCCAAGAGCTAAGAACTCAATTTCATAAGGCGGCTAATGCCATTAACGTAATGCTCTTTCCGTAAATGCGGCTTAATAACGACGCCGAATGCAATTATCTCGTATTGCTCGCCGCCCCGACGACTTGACTTCGGCATTTCGTCCTCATCGCTTTCCCCGGCGTTGTAGTTGCGATGCATATGTAACGCTGCAGACCGTTGCTGACACATCAAAGGAGTAAGCAAGGACTTCTGCTTGATATTACTTTATAATGTACCGCAGACAACTACATTTTCTGCAAAGGGGAAGTTTAATTCAGTTGGTAAATGAGTAAATGATTTGTTATTTATAAGTCGTTTGTAGTATGTATCTATTGATACCGTTCAAAACTGTTTGGAAAAATCCTAACGTACTTAAAGAAAGATTCTTTATCGATTTGAAGACGTGAAATTGACTGATTTTCAATGTGATGATTTATAAAATCAGTCAAATTTAAAATTTTGTTACAATTTTTTAGAAACATATGTGTGTGTACTGTCCCAGAAACTATAACTTCAAATTCTCTTTTTGTTTTATCTTCAAAATCAGTTTTCTACATGCATTGTTCGAGAATAAAACGGCTTAAATTCACTTTTGAAATTCACAGTTAAATTTTGAGAAAAGATAGACGTTTTGTAAATTTTGATCGAATTTTAGTTCGAAAATGTTTTAAATGACTATACTTCAGTGGATAAACGATCTTTTTACATTACCGAAGTATCATTTTTACATTTTCCAAACAATTTTATAACTGAAAGTTTATTAATTCATTTATTTAGTTTAATATTTAATTTAATATTCATTCGTAAAGTTGTCATCTGAGTGAAGTAATAAAAAGGGCAATTTAATAATCTTTCTTTCTATTTAAAAATCTATTCTTTCCTGTCATTATTAATAAATTTATTTTTAACGTTAAAACTATGAAAGTTTTAAAAACGTATATCACATCCTTATTTTTTTTAGGTATTCCTGCGCCCTTAATTTATTTTTAGAAGTGGCATTTATTCGTAGATAATGTATCCCTTCAGGGTAAATTGATTAACGTGAACTAAACCATTAAACAGAAAAAATAGACATAAAAGTAAGAACAGATTCTTTATTGACGAAAAAGGGTCGGCGAAGAGAAAGGGGCGTGCGTGTGCGTGCGTGTGTTGCACTAACCGCAAATCTGAACTCTCCCTCTTTTGTGCGAAGGTAGTTTCGTGCACGTCAAATCCAGTTAAAAGGCTATTCAGAAAGGCTTGGAAGCAACAAGCAACGCACGCGCGACATGAACGTGAGAGGAATGTAGTCTGAAACAAGAGTTGTACGTAACGCTCCCCACCGCAGTTTGAGCAATAACGCCGATGAATTCGGAATCGAGCGACAAAAAGCCTTGAGGAAACGGAACGAAAGGCAAATGGAAAAACGGCATTGTCGATAATCAACCTGGAGCCTTAACGCTGAAAGGGAATAGCTATCTAGAAATGACATTCACGCAAAGCAAAAGCATTAGAGGACGCGCTAAAAGGAGATGAGAGAGGGAGGGTTATTAGTGGTCCGCTAGACCCAAGCTTTTAAAGCGCGAATCTGTATAAAACCCCGCTGAACGGGAGCGATGAATTTCCCGCGAGCCATTGAAATTCAAACGAGGTCACGCAGCTCTCGCAAGTGTGCGAACACTGCCGTGACCCCCCCGGAGAGATTGCAAAATACTTTTAGGATTTTATCGCGTCGATGCTGGGCTTTGCGTTAGGACACACGGCCTGCATCTACTGCGCACATAAAAGCGCCAGTTCAATCGAATCTTTATTTCACTATTTTTGCCATACCAACAGGCCAACATTCCGAGATTCTCGGGGCACGTTTATGCAAATCCCGGGCTGCGCTTTTAGGCTATTTTGATGCTTGGTTACTTTTCGTCAACGCCGAGTTTCACAGCTTGTGTGCGCGTGTGGAATTGTGCGAGGGGTTGGCTTTTAAAAAAAATGCAGAAGCATGGACGGCTCGTTGGCTATTTTATGGGATAATCGTGAGTAAGCACGCGAGCAGAGCCCTCAAATTTATTACAATGACTGGAGCAGGCATGTGCACAATTGAAACGCAGTTTGCCGACCGTCGCGCTCTCTCGAGCGGGTGAAGCAGCCACACTGATATGCCGCGCAACGTAATTGCGTATCTGAATACGGTCTCCCGGTCAATTTTCATTCCTCTCGCACCTGAAATTTTCATTTATGCTTTTTTTCTTAACCCTTTAAAGTTCCATTTTATTAGCATAATGAAATAATGTTTTTTTCAATATTATTCTTTATAATTGTCTACGAGGCTTGAAGTTTTTTCGTTATTCCAACCGAAAGGGCAACTTTACGTACTCTCATAAAAAACCAGTTTCAGAACTAAAAATAAGCTTTTATCTGTAAAATAGTTCATAAACTTGAATTATTACGACTCAGAATACCAAATAAAATAGTGTTATCATCACGACCACAAAAACGTAAACTAGTACTTAATCTTCAAATGCGACTTTTCACGCGCTGCTGTAAAGTTCCATCTTACGTCATAGGTACAAAAGTCCTATTTTAATATCACGGTTAAATATCAAACTTTGCCATACTCCACGTCCTCGAACACTGCAATAATACTCGAATCGCGAAATCCATTTTTAAAGTCCTATGACGAAATAGCAGATTTTGAAATAAGTTCAAAAAAATAATTTTTCTCAACACGTGCATGAAAAAGGCCCTTTTTCGTGCATCAGAAACGAACGGAAAGTTGAATTTTTCTATGCAGCGGGAGAGAAAATTTTTTCCTCCCGCCTAGCCGGGAGGGAAAATTTTTTCCTCCCGCCTAGCCGGGAGGGAAAATTTTTCCCTCCCGGCTGCATAGAAATATTCAT
>JAPYZB010002412.1:0-12036 GCA_030522745.1 Eupelmus kiefferi
CTACAAAACCCACATACACAAGAGTGCATGCATTCGCACGAAGCAACACAAAACTCGCAGTCACACAAAACGTGCCCCTCCATCTCTCTTCCTTATTCTCTCATATTTGCAGATCGATCCGACACCCTTTTCCCAGCGGATCTGCCAAATGGAAGGGACTCTCGCTGAGGGCTACACAAACCCGGCGCTTTTCTCTCAGCATCGGCAGGGGGCACTTTTCTTTTGTGCATCGGGCATTAGCGTGCCGGCGAAAATTGGAGAATTCATGCGCCCCGTGTGTATATGGAAAAGTAGAAAGACTCGTGAGCGCGCATAAGAGAGGCGCATATATAGATGCACATATACGTGAGGAATTCAGGGTTGAGCAAATTTGAACGTTAGAGAGAAAGCGCAAGTTTTGCCTGTGTATCATATTTATGATCCATTATTCATAAAGCTCATTCGTATGCACCTCGAATTCGGTACTTAAAATTTGAATGTACGCTGGGGTGTGATTAACGGTGTTTTTATTACTTTTAATTTTAGTGTTTTTACGGATTAATGGTCCTTACAAGTGACTTTCACGCAATTTTAAACAATAAAATTGTGTAATCGCTCAATTGTTTTGTTCGACCACCAAGAAATAGCTTACTTGCTTTTTATTTGTCGAAAATAAAACAAGTTTAATGCACATCTACTTGTACCATAAGTAATACTAGCGCGTAAATGAAAAAAGACGGTATGTGCCAAGAGACATAAAGAAAATACTATAAAATGCTTACTCTTTGACTTCAGTTTTCATAAAATCTTATTTTTAAAAAAGTCTGCAGTGTTATTCATAAAATATATAAGGCGAGAGCAAAAAAGTTTATCGCGTTTTCAATATTTCACTTTATATATGTAGACATTGCCTTTTCCTTTGTACGGCAGGATACTCCACCTGCAAAAACTTTTTTCAATGAAAACCGAAATAGAATTCAAATGAAGGTTTTTCAAACTTGCAGAACGAACATCTTGAATAAGCATTTTTTTTCTTTATTTTCACTTATTAGTTTCCATCTTTCTTTTTTCTCTTTCAGATAAAGTTAAAATAAGATACTAAATTTTATATCATAAATTATAAAAATATAGATATCGACAATATGACAAATATTTATCAATTACTGCTTGTTTCAACGGCTATTATATACAAGCTCGTGGCAAAGTATTCGCTAAAGAAATAAAAGATAAGGCAAGCTTTACCACACTGCAAAATTTAATGGATATACTTGGCAATGGAAGAAAGATAAAAGAAGATCACAAATTGGATAACGATCTTCTTCAGTTTTACGAGTTAGTAAATGCTCTTCATACTGGTCGATTCTCTGGTACTAAATTTATCTTGACTTAAGTCAAAAGTTTTTGTTTGTATTGAATATCATACTTTACAGTAGAGAAGATACGGTTGTTAGTATTCATGGTTAATTTTATTAGATAAGATTGTCTTAAAACCTAAGTCACAAAGCCTTCTAGATTATTTTATTGTCAATTACTATTCCTTTTGTCGTAAAATGTATAAAATGATTATTCTTTGGACACTTATCGAATTAACATCTTTTCTTGTTTCTTATTTATTAATTTGTTTATTTCGTCTCGTCAATTAGATACCATAAATTTATTTATTACTTATCATTTTTTTTAATATACTAAGTTTTCTTTATATTATCTACCTAAGTTAAATTAACTGAATAAATAGCGATAGATATTTCTTTTATATGTACTTTATATTTATTTCTCTTGTACTTATTTATGTATCCTGACTTTTTTCTTCCGAATTAATTTGGTCAAAACAGTCACTTGTTGCATAAAAAATATTAAATTATTGTTATTAAAGCGTATTAGCTTAAAACAACGCATCTAAGAAATATCCGATCGAAAATATATAAGTTATCCTAAAATCTCTCTTTTTGATCATTTCGCCAAAGGAACTTAATCACTCCTATTATAAAAAGAATTTATGTACAACCAGTGCGAGTTGTAATTCCGCGAGCAACGCTTCCAATTATTATGGAAATCACGTTTTAGATCCCCACGAGTCGCAATAACGCATAAAATAACAATGAAAAGCGGCTGGCTTGCCTATAACCGAGGGAGCGATAAATAACAGTTGCATCGAGTCGCCAATTAATCAATCGGTGTAAAACGTCACTACCACCGGAAACGCGTAGTAGCAACTGCAGCATAGGGACGAGAAAACAGCAATCGCATGCTCGACAAATCGAATAGATACGTAGTTGAGCTTATATGGAGTGAGAAATAGGTAAGAGAAGGATAAGTATTTGTTTGAATAATGTTATCAGAGATTAGTAGAAATATATTTTAAGAATTATTTTGCTAGCAATAATTTTTTCAATTAAAAAATAAAGATATTTTCCTTTCACTAGTTTTTATTAAAATTGTTCATAAATGCTTTGTTCATCAATCAGTTCGGCTTTAGGAATTAAATATTGAGATTATCTAAAAAGAATACCATAGTGAAACTCAACACTTTATACTAATTAAATCAATAAGTATCGAACTAACAAGAAGACGTTATACCTTTTTTGAGGAAAGAGAATAGAAATGTTTGTGCAGATCAAAAAGCTCTGCAAGTAAAAGATATAAATAATTATCTAACAAATTTTTCTGACAGAACTAATTGGTTGATCCACTATAGTTTAAATAATTAAATAATGACCTTTTATTAAAAAAAGAACTTATAGATTGAAACATTCTTAAAGAATTGTTAAATTTTATTTCGTCAAGTACACAATCAATAAAATTGATAAATCTACATATGAAATACCTAACCCTAATAGAAATTAGACCCGACTTCTCCGACAAATCAAATCCGCATTAGCAATGCAATTCGTTCAAACATTCCAAAACCCTTTCCCAAAAAAATGAAACTTGCAGATTACCTCACAAATGACCTTCCAAACGCAGCAGACGCTGTACTACCCCAGCGCGATAAGCACGCGCGAGACGGAATAATGAAAAGGTCGTTAGGCGAACGCGTTAGCGCGCAGCGTTCTAACCGTAAATTTCGCGCCTTGACCAAACCTGCATAAACGCCAGTCGCTGGACAATGGCATCCTCCGCGCAACAATCTAGCTTGTGCTTGGAAATTCGGAAGCGTTTTCAGTGAAGGCGAGTTTGGATAGAGCGAGGTGCGAACAATTTAAAGCCAAAGTTTTGGGGTGAGAGACGAGAGGATAAGGAAGTGGGGAGAGAGGGAGATGTATAGAAAAATGCTAAAGTTGGAGCTGAGTGGGGGTGTGTATTGATGGTGTGTTATGATAGGGATGAATGGAATAGAAAGAGGAAGCACCCTATTAATTTATGGCTTATCGCAGATATGACAGTTTTGGTATATTAGTTCTGAAATGGAACAGTAAAATATTAGAAGATCTGAAATATTTATACACATTTACGGCAGTTCATTCATTTTATCTTACAGTGAGACAAATAGTATGTTTAGTATGTAGGAAACTTTTAACATCTTTGATAAATCAAAAAAATTATATTTATAGTAAATTTTGCTATAAAACAGTAATTTTTGTTATTATTTGTCGTTGTCACAGGTTTTTTATACACATATAATAATATTTTGATGCTACTTTTTTCAGTGCATAATTTCTGAAAACGAAGATTAAACTGGGCATTGCTAAAACTTATCTAAACCAAAAAATGAAAAGTACTCAATAAAAACGTTTAAATTTATTAATAAGCATTACACAGTATTAAACCATCATATCTACCAAAATAATACCGACCATCATCCGTATTTTTAGCAAGACTAGAAATAAAAATTTCGCTAAAATCCTTATCGAGTCTCTTCCCCAGTCGGTGCGCACACGCGGCAAAAGGGTCAGAATTTATCGTCGTCCCGGTCTGACTTTATCGGGGCGAGTCACGTGGATAAGAGGGTAGCCAACGCGTTCTCGTCTACTGTATAGGTATATATATAGATTCGCTGGTTTTCGGACGCACACGCGTGTAATCAATGACGATAATCCAGCCGCGCCGGCAGTATAGGAGAACGACCGCAGATCCGAATGTCCGCACGTGCGTTCAGATAGATCTGCACGAATGTGGGAAGTTTAAATGCATGAATTTGAGTGCATGCACTGCCTTGAGAAAATTGAGAATAAAATTAAACTGGTTTTAAATTTAGATGTTAAAAATAGATAGCCTATAATTATTGATTTAGCTTTTGTATTTATATCTAACGATTGCATCTTATTCAATGAATTCGTATGCAATTAATTTAAAACTGTTTCTATCACGTTGCCATTATCCAATGTTTTAAATATATTTTTCTGTTGTAGTTATTTTTATCAGCAAATTATTAATAAGCAGGCCTAAATATCTATTAATAAAAATTAAAAATAGTTATTAGCATAAAAATAATTTTTATGTAGTTAATATTTTTTCTCTTGAAACTGCCATTAATATATAAAGAGACCTATCCATGATCAGTACACACCTAAAACATAGATATCGCGCAAACACGCCCGACTGCCAAATAGGCGATAAATTTAGCGACCCTTCATTCAGTATCGAAGATCGCGCCTGCGAGCGTGCGAAAACGTGGCAGGAAGTCTTTTTTTAGTTCGACACTTTTTTTCACACCGACGTGAGTATAAGTATTTGCTTTATGGAGATATGAAGGATGCGATGATCATTTAGAGCATAGATGTTGTTCGACGTCGACTTTATTACCAAGTAGGTCAGAACGCTTGAAATTTATGAAGCAAGTTTTGACGAGCTTGTACGATATGAAGGCTTCAAGCGAGTGACTCGTTTAAAAATTTTAGGCATGTTCTATATTAAGGTTGCAAAATAAAAAATTTAAAAGTAAAATAATTTTTCCAAAATTAATAGGTTTTCTAATGTCTTCCAGTATGGGTTTATGAGCTTTATTTGCCAAATGGAATAATTTGAATAATAAATTCAAAAAAATATGTTTATTCTTTTTATTATAAAATAATTACAAAGTCGTTAAAACATTAACGCATAAAAATTGAACAGCCTCTAGTTAAATATAACAAAGAAGTAATATATCACTCATTTAACACCTTTTAAAGCTAAAAGCGAGATCCCTTCTCCAAAAAGTAATTGAAGTCTCATCCAAACAAAGACGAATTAACACATCTCTTCCCAAAACAGCGAATAAAGTACATCTTTCGCTCTCCACACTCTCAAACTCAGCCGCGTATTCAATGAAGTATTATGAATCACGACGTCATAACTTAAATAAAGCCATTGCCCATATTAAGCTACATATAAAAATCGCACCATCGCCGAGCAGCCGGGTATAAAAAAAAAGCCCATACATAAAGACGGCGATGTGCTAGGCGGCAGCTTTTATGGGGTCCGCGACGAATAAAGGGGCACCTTTATACTGTCGCTCGGCGGTACAGTAAAATTTTCAACGGGATTCGCGCGCTGCGAAGGACGCGGTTTTAATGGCGAGAGTGGAGACAAGGCGGACCGCGCGCTTCTTCATTGTGTGGTCGTGCAGGAGCGACTGGGAAGACGAATGAAATTTTAATAAGTTTCTGATGAGGGAATATTTAATGGCGCAATTTGGCGTTTCTTTTCTTGACGGGTGCATGGAGGAAATTTTTATGGAGAAATTAATGTACTGTTTCGTAAAAAGGTAATAGACTGTGGAAACTTAGTAAATTATTATTAATAGTTATTAGAAAAATTTATTTGTAACAATATTTTAAAAAGTTTGATAGTTTTTTTAATTTTTACATTTACTATTACTTTATAAAATAGTATAGTAATTTTTCCAAAAATTCTTGTGATTAAAATCATTTATCAACCGTCATTTAATGTAAACGTAAATATCACTACGTGTATTCTATAATACCTATAATAATAGTCTTAAGTAGTTGAAAAATATGGTATTTACTAATTAATCTTTCATTCGACAAACTTAAATAACCCATGAATCTTTCCTGTTCCATTCTTTAAATTCATTCAAAATATATTTTACTTCAATCAACGTTAATTACCTGCTTTTTTAAAAAAACATTAATTTACACAATCGTACTACTATTACGAAAATGAAATCTACACAATTACAGAAAATGTTAAAAAAACATTCAACCGCCGTACCATTTCTCTAAAAGCTTGCGCTGCATATATAGTCTTGGCACGCGTGCTCCTAATACGCCCTTTTACTTTACGTTTTCAACCGGGCAATGACACCAGAAGATTCACCCACGAATATAAAAAGCTCGCGAGGACGGGAAAAGGGGTCTAAGCGAGATTTTCGCGCGGGCGAAAAAAAAGACGGGTGAGCGCTTTTCGTGAGCTAGCTCTCTTTCATGTGTATAGATACGAGATTTGTGAATTAAGCTGCTGCTGAGACAATAGGGAAAAGGCAAGCGTTAGCGAGGAGATAGGTTTGAATTTTTCAATGTAAAGGTTTATTTGAAAAGAGGTTATTATAGGGTGTAAGAGTATCTTGAGATTTTATTTAAATTGCTTTTAGTAATTATGAAATTAATTGAAATGTTTAAGTTGCTTAATGTAGTACGAGAAAATTGTACTGAATAAATACTTTCTATTAATTATTCTGGGAATTCAAAGCAATCAAATCTAAAAATAATGAATATATAAGATTTAACCCTAAAAAAATATACTTTTAGTAAATAAATACAAAATAATGACGATGTTATCACGGTGAAAATTTTGAAAGAAGCTTCTTAAACATCTTCCCAGAATATCGAAACTTTCGACCAAACGAGAACCTACAAATTAAGGTTACCCGGAATTGCCATAAAAAGCACGAAATTTCATCCTCACGGGCGAGCGTAGAAAACGTCAAATTGAAAAGAGCCACCTGCAAGCTCGGCTCGAAGCCTCGCGCAATTTAAAGCAGCGCCAGCAGAATTCGCTTAAAGCCAAGAGCCAGAGTGCTCAAGTAAATTTTCTCAAATTGTGCGCCTCGTCCCCTTGCGCATACACAAAGTCGCGGGCTCTTTTAGTAGCGAGCTATACGCGAGCATCCACCTTGAATTATTACGAGCTTCAGTTATGTGCGTGCTTAACGATCGACGATGCGCGCAATTAAAAACGATGCTCGGAAAAATATGTGCGGAGAAGAAAAGAGCTGGCTGCGCGATGGCGGCTTTTCTGCATTATATGGCTTAACTAGCGCAAAACATAATGCGCTCGGCCGCGCCCTCGGGCTGTGTAGATTGTTGGTCAATTTCGCTCCATTATTTTTGCAAAAATGAGCGATAATGGTTATTTCTTAATACTTATACTTGTCTTTCTGCATAAAACGATTTTTTCTACACTTGCAATTACTAGTGAATTCTCTAATTAGCGACTAATTATCAAATAACCGCATTGTTCATACTAATAATTACTACGTATCATCAACATTCAACCCTTAAACCTAAAAATCCAATTGCCACCCAGTACCACCTGCTTAAACCAGCCCTCCCATCGGCAAATTTTAGCCTGCGCCAGCGGAATCGTAAATCCCCGAGCACGACCGGGACGATAAAGTATTCAGGCGACGCCTAGATAACCCAAAATTATTAAGTTTAAGTCTCCGCTCCCACCGGCCTTTTTCTCATTCTAGTGCACTCGCGCATGGCACAGCACACTCTCAAGTTTATGGGCACGTGGACCCTTTGTGCTACAGCAGCCATCATGAATCAAGAGCCGTATTGTTTCGCCCAACCGGCCGCGTAAAATATATGTATAAATCAGACGAGGCACGCGAGGATTATCGTGGCTACACTGGCTGTGGATCTCGGCCAAGAATGTTTGGATTAGCAAGAATGGTCGGCGAATTTTCGAAATGCGCGCGGATTTTGGGATTTCGTTGGTCAATGGAGGAAAGTAGGGTACAGTGGTATATGTTGGGTATATGTGAAAAAAAAAGATAAAAAGTGGTGACGGGATAAATGGATGAAATTTTAAGTTTATAACTTTAAAAAGTTCTCTTAAAAATGCTTGACAAAGTATTTTTAAATAAATTATTCAAAAATATTTAAGTGCCATTCTTTTAGTTACTTTTTTGATATTAAATGTCAAAAAATTCTTTTGATGAAAAGAAGCCCTTATTAAATAATTGAATTTCATAAATCTCGTTTAATATCCTCAAAAGGTGAATAATTCAGCTCTGCCTATTTTAAAACAAAGTCCCATAATTCTCGAGCCGACTGCTGCAGCTGTCGTTCATTTACCATCCAAGAAAAAGACGTTTATAAGAAGAAAGAAGAGTAGAGAAAAAAGCAGGGAGTTTATTTTCTCAAGATGCTCATTATATTAGAATTAAACTTCGATCGATAAAAGTAATAAACGAAGGGGTTGTTAAAAAGTTTAAAAAATGTAAATTAAATTACGCTTTCAAGCGTCATAAAAGTTAGAAAAGCACAGTGAAAAACTATTGTTAAAGTTACTTTATTTCTACTTGCTTCTTGAATACGAAAAGAATTAATTGCAATAGCCTCTCGATAGAAAACAAAAGTGTTTACACTTTTAAAAATTCATTCCTCAATATCTTTCAATAATCCACTCCAAATTTAAAAACCCCTTTACACAAATCAATGGTTTCAACCCGTCAAAAAAGTCAAATCAATCTCAAACTCTTTCCGCTGAAACCGCTAAATCATCACATTGAACCGGCCACATCGATAATCATCGATTATGAACGGCCGGCGTACGCGCGCGAAATGCAAATCGAACACGGGCAATCAAATTACCTGGCTCGTGTGGGAAAACGCGAGGCACGGCGCGGCCCTCATCGCACGTATATCGGATGTCATCGGCGTGTATCGGAATTCGATCGGAACTGCGTGGCAGAGCGCAATCCTCAGCGCGATTGATTCACAATGCGCGTGCGCGTGGCTGTCGATTGATCGTAGAATTTTTAGGTTGTTGCGATTCATGGATGGACGAGTTGTTTTGTGACAGGATTCATTGTTCGATTTCTGCTTTGTAGTAGATTTAGGAAGCAAGTTGAGTTCGAAAGTTAATGTGTATGTATAATTACTTTCGGTTTTCAATGTTAAAACGTTGTAATTTAGAATTATAATTTATATACCAATGATAAAAAATGTGACAAAATACTTTAATAATTACACATCGAAAAGAAAAAGTATGTTTAGATTTTTATTAGTGTACTGGATATCCTATAGTGTTGCTGCGAGATTTTTCAAAACGTTCATTTTCGAAACATTTATTTATTCAGAGATTTAATTCCGTGAAATCACAAACGCGAAATATCCAAAAATTTTAAAACGTGAAATTAATACAAAGCGAGTAAAGCCTAAAATATGCATAACATGAATTACACATGAATTGCATTTTAAACACAATACGACGACACCATACAACCAAATTCCGTCATGCATACAAAGCCGAATAAGAGTTTAAAAATAAACGAGAACTGCAGGGCAAGCAGCGCGAAAAGATTTCAAAACGAATCGCGCGCGGCAGCTCGCAGTGGTGAAAATCAAATTTTCGGCACGCAAAGCTCGCGCTCGGCGGTTTCCCTTTGAATTTATAATGTCAGCTGGAATTTGGAGTGAGAGCCATGCAAGTTTGAGGAAGGACTAGACCGCGTACGTTGAAAGTACAAATGAATACGCAATGGATACTGTGGGAGAATTGCTAGGGTAAAGGTTTCTGTAACCGTCGTGTGTGTGAGCTTTAATCTCGGACGCGTCAGAGTAAGGTTTTATAAAGGGTTTTAGCTTGTTTGCTTTTATTAAGGGGAAATTTTCAGATCTTGAAGCTCTTAGTTGATTTTAAGGTGAAAGGCAATTTGGGGGAGCAAAGCGATTGCGAAAGTATGTGAATGTGATTAATGAAATGTATTACGCTAATTGTGGAAAAATAAAAAAGGATTAAACGAAAAAATAAGTTAGAATGTATTGATTATTAAGGAACCTTGATAAAAAATCTTACTTAAAAGTACTGTATTTTCTACTACAAACTATATTCTTTCTACCACTATATTTTATAATAAAATATACTTTGTCTAGAAAATAAATTGATTGTAAATCAAGCTCATTAGACTAAAGGCAGTCATAGCATATTTACCCGTCTACCAGTAGCTCGAAAGTAAATCAACTACAATACATCAGGAACAAATAACAAATCAAAACATTTTTCAAATTCATTGCACTAAATATAGCTTTGTCTGTAAATCATTAACATAAATACATTTTTTTCTTTAAAGATAATTTTGCATTAAAGATAAAATAATTTTGAACTCAACTGTAGAGGTACTACTTTTAAATTAATTAAAAATTTTTTAAGGCAAATAAGAAATTTGTAGAATTTTTGGCATATTTGAACTAGCTTTTTACATTCGGTAGATTTTCTCCGAAATAGTGAAATAAATGTGGAATTTAATTAATCATTTTTATTGAATGCAGAAGAAAAAACCATTCTAAAGAATTAACTTTTTGCATTGTAAAAAATGATTTTGTCTATATATATATTATGTTTAAAACTTAAACAATCTATTTTTCGACTATTCTGCTTATACACAATGGAATAAATTACTTGAGCGACTATATTTTCAAATCTGTTGTACATTAAAAAGTTCTTTCCGTCAGAAATCATTATAATATACATGAAACATCCTGCGCACTTTACTTGTATTCAATGCATGCATATATTTTATACAACTATGGATGAGTGGAAGCGACTATGGTACAGTAGTTAGAGGTGGGAATGTGCCAGACAATGTGCAAATGAATTTACTTCGCCAAGCACGTCTTCTAATGTACATGTAAACATCAAGTGTAGTATTTATAACTTTATACGTATGTAGTTAGTTTTTATTTTATTGAACTTTAAATAGATGTTTTTCATATATCAGTAATCTTTGATTTTTATTTATATTCATTTTAGTTAAGAATAATGACAAAGAAAATATGTGTCAAGTCGCAAAACACCTTATCATATGCACTAATGCCCATTAACTCGTACATCACAATTACAAGCAATACCTATAATTTTAACACGCACAAAGATAGTCTGCCCGTCAGCTTGCTCGTCCCTCCTTCATTAGAGATTACGGTTCTTCCTCAGATTCAAACGATTAATTATCTTCCCCTGCTTGTACACAGACGTTCAGTCAGATTTTATTTAATTACAGGCCTACAGAAGGCTCCCACTTCATAGGCGGTGCCTTGACGACAATGGAAAACAGCGAGGTGTGCGACTTTTGCGTCGTTTTTGTCTTGCTAATGAAACTCAAACCTTAAGTTTGAATTTTATTGGTACGGATTCTGGGATTTTTTCTTGGAATAGTATTAACGAAATTGTTTTATTTCTCATTCTCGGTACAATATATTTCCACGCTATAAACGGACATTTCCAGCGTATTGTCCTGCAGCGCAAATCGTAACTTAAACAGCATAGGATTCATGTCTCCTCACTTCTTCAATTACCACATTTTCTGTATTATATTATCATTAAAAGAATTATCTTATATAGTCACACTTACATTTAGTATAATACAGTGTTAAAACTAGTTCGCCATCGCCTCATAATCCATAAGACCTCCAAAGCTCAAACAAACCTCCGCCATCTCAATTCTCGAACAAACACACCACCAAAAAAAGAAACCCAAGAAAAATCCGCCTTCATCCAAACTCCAGCAAGCCTAAATAAAGCCTCGGAAACGCTCGCTGTTTGCGCAGCAGCGGGGAAGCCTGCGCACTCGACGCATAATTATTCATGGTCAACGGAATAATAGAGACTCCCGACGGGCTCCCATCGGATAAGGGCTCAGGCCGCAGCCGCGGCGTCGCTGGCTCTCGCAGATATATACACGCGTTAGACTCGAAGAAGAAAGACGTAGGAGAAAGGGCTTTACCTTCCGGCGCTCTGCGGTCGCGCTCGGCGATATCTCGAGCGCGAAACGATTACACGCTTGAGGGATGCGCGACTGTGGCTGCTGCTTCGTGCGATCGATTAATTCACGCGGGGATACGCTGGCTTCCGCGGTTTGTGCTGGGTTACGGACGGTTACGGTGGGAGATG
>JAPYZB010002413.1:0-12036 GCA_030522745.1 Eupelmus kiefferi
CGTAATACGGCAATAAAAAGAAAAATAATAACCGCTGATAAAAGCCCGAGCTCTCGGCCTCGTTGAATTATCCTGGCGAAGGCCGCAGCCGGCCCATGCGACGATAAGAATACATCGCGTGTATACAAACGCAAATTGCCGCGAGCTGTGTAACTGCCACGGTTAGCGTTCCAGATTGGACACGCGTTTATCGGCTGCATATATGAGCCTAGGAAAAAACAAAGTAGCCTAAGGTCTGCCGGCTGGGAAAAAATTTTTAATGCACTTGCGCTTGTGTGGATAGTTTGATGGACGTGTGTTTGCTGTTGAGTTAGTTTTGAGAGGTTGGGTTATTTTGATGGGTTGTTTTAAGATGTGACAATACAGGTGGGAGAGGAGGAGGATGGTGAATACCGGTCAGGGTGCGGTGTTTCTACTGGAATAATTTTTGTAGCTGAAGAATGTACTAGACGGCCTTCGCTCAGATCAGGCTACCACGTGGATAAAAATAGTCGCAAATTTTATGTTGGAGCTCATGATGATCTGGCTTATTTTTGATAATGGGACAATTTTCTTTTTATGTTCTTGCGTTGCTTATTAATTACGGAAAAATATAAAAAATAATATTTAATTTTATATATTTGAAAAAAAAAAAAATTACTAAAGTATAAGCTTTTTTAGCATGACATTTTCAAAAGACAAAATAGTTTGAAAAGTGCATTGAATCTAAAAAAACTAGGAAGTGAAAGTGAAAAACTTTCTCTCTATCAGTATTACATAAGCTTTTCTTCCTTTTATGTTTCTTCCCATGTACTATTCCTTTTTACTAGACGATACAGTACTCCACTAATCGCTAGACACCAAAATAAAAAAATTCGCGTAAATTATATGCAGCTCTAAAAAAAAGTCACAAAAATTAGCAGCCAAAAGAAATCTGAATTATTAAAGGAAGTTTAACTATCGACTCAACATTTAATTATTACATCCTGCATTTTGTCAACCGACAAGTTTTTACACCAACACACATCCCCCCTCAAAAAAACCTCAATCCCACATATTTATTAATTTTTTGGCACCTCTCATCCTCCTCGTTTCCTCTCCCCGTCCTCCTCACCTCGGATCCTTACGAATAAATTACCATCGGCGTGCAGCAGCCGATATAACTTTTCGGTCGAAATCGATTAACTCCGCGATCTCCCGCCCATAAATCAGCTCTTCGACGCTTGTAAAATAAAATTGTTTACGCTGCGCGCATTATAAAATCCCAGTCAGGCGAGCAGCCGAGAGCTCGCAGTCAGTCCTAATTACACATAAATCAATGCGCTCGCCGAGATTATCGAGAAGAGAGAAAAAATAAAGATGGATAAGAAAAAAAAAAAATGTCTGCATATTTTTTTCCTCTCCTATATATATCCTTGCGCTTCCTGCGGACGATCTGGTTAGGTAATTTTTCCCCGGCGCGCACGTGAGCTTCGTCAATTCGCGCTTCGCTTCCGCGTTTCAACGGCGGCATTAATTCGCCGCGCGCGAGCAGCGCGAGCGATCCTAATCAGAGACGCGCTTGATCACGATTTCCTTCTCTTAGCCCTGTGCAAGAGCGGCTGAGCTAGCGGCGAGGATAAATAAGCGTCACTTTCCAGAGGTGGAAAAACTCGGAGAGGTTTTTCTTTCCGAGGATTCCTGCGAACTTGAGTTAAATTGTGTTTTAGAGAGGAGAGCCGGTGTGCTTTGCGTTTCGATTGTTGGAATTAGCTAAATATTAATAATTTGTTGTAGTCTTGTGTAATAGCCATACAGAGAATCAATGAGAGCCGATTTCCGTGAATGTTAAATGTACATGCTTGTCTGAATCGTTTAACTATAAAATAATCTTAGAATTTATAAATCTTTATTCAATTTGCAAAACCATTTCTGTTTCAGAAATCAACCAGCACACGTTTCACTGCCGATAGAAAACAAAGGTTGATGAGCCCAAAAAGTCCGCATTTTTCTGCCTGTCGAGTGCGCAGAAAAAAGAGCGAGAAGGAGGAAGTCGAAAAATTCCAATCGAGGGCCGTCCATTGTCCTCTTTCGATGATACTCGTCGAACGAAAAGAGCGACGCTATGGAGCCGGCCTGACGGCGCTCATACGTATATTAAGCGCTTAATAATAAACCGGGAGAACGAAGACGCCAAGAGAGAAGACGACAAGCTTTTCGTAGCGCTTTAGTTAAAGAAAATATGAAAAAAATTACAGTCGGGGTTCGGATGTAGTAGGAAAGCATGCAGGGTTATACGCACACCTAGAGTCCAATATACACCTTTTTCTTCACAGCTCTATTTTTTTTTTTTTTATTGTGGATGTTATTATTATATTAATAATAATACACTGATGTATTCACGCATACTATCCTGGAAGAGCAGTCGAATCGACGATGTTAAAGACTATACTTATACACACTGCTATTGTACTACTTTTAATATACTCTGAATTCTGAGCCGTAGTTTAACAGCGAGAAAAAAAATGAAAAAAAATTTTTATATTTATCGATTAACGTCGAACGATGCATTTTTCACGTACCGCACTGCCAATATACATAGATTTTATGGAAAATTGTTCATCGACTTTCTCGGATTTTTTTGCATTTGGTCTAGTGTTACCTATAGATTCTAAGACTTTGGGAGAAGCGACGACTGCCTGAGAGCGAAATTCTTCAGTACTGTCGCTATTATAATTTTGTTTTTGTTTTCAGAATCTCGCGCATTTGGTAAGCTCGCTTCTCCTTGATTTTCGACTTTAAACTGCCACCCTTGTTATTGTTGTCATTATTTAGAAATTAGCGAGAATAAATTAACCTCGACTGCTTTCGTTCCTGCGAGTGCTTTGGGTTCTTCCAACTTATTGTGAAATAACGTGTAAGATAGTTATCGTCAAAATTATTTATTTTTCCCTACGACTATGAAAAAAACGCATGTATTACTTAAGATTAGACTTACTCGGCAAATGAAACTCATCGGATTTCGCGCGTAATTTATATATATTTTCCTAGCACAAAGTACTTGACCGACGACAAAGCATTTAATTATATCGACTAACCGTGCTTGTTCCAAGTTTCGTCAAAAACCTTTTCTTTCTGTTTTGTTTCGTACTAAAGGATTAAGGACAATCGAAATTTTCGTATCCACGTTCTTAAACGTTTCTTCGAATTTATTTATCATACGTAATAAGCGTACGATGCTAATAAGCTTTAGCCGTTTTTTCGTGCCGCTTTCTCGGAGCGAGACACTGCGGCGTTTCGCAAAATTTAATTTTCCACTGAGAAAACACGGTCGAAGCGGATTTTCATCAGGAGGATCGAGCGTCGTGTATATGTATAATTTATGTGTACGAGTTACCAATCGACAAACGTTTGTTTATTATTTATAACTTATACGTAAAATTAATTAACAGTTCATTCGCACTTCACTGATTATTATGTGAAACATCGTATATATACGCAATAAAAGTATAATACGGACTTGCATTACTTTTAACAAATAGAACAGAGTACATGGAGCATTACAAAATTATGAGAAAAAATAATAGTTACATTATTGCTGGGTGAAATAAGTTTTATTATCAAAATACAATCAATAAACCTAATATTAAAGCTTTTTATCGTTTCAAAGTATATCCACTTATTACCAATATTAATAACGTTTTTTCACATTAATACAATTTTTCGTGAAAATACGTGGGACCGCAGTTGATTTTCGAGGCGTCGCCCTAATTGCTCGAACGACATATTCGGCTTCTATAATTGCAGGTTTTAGTCTTATACACTCAAGCTCTGCTTATTTTTGCCTTAATCACCCATGACACGCGTCCGTATACCTAATAATTCATAATCACACGCTTAATTAGTAACCTTAATCACTAACAAAATATTTTATCTGTTAAAGTACCTATACATAGAATTTAAATATGCACCTCCGGCGTATTAGTTCGAGCGATTAGAGGCACGTTTTTACACAGTCGTTTATGAACGTTGAGAAAGTTTATCGCTACTTACCGAGTTACGCTTCGAGAAAGGAAGGAAATCATGTATTTACACACCGAAAGTTTAATCAATTTGAAAAAAAGGCTTCCGCAAAGATTTTCGTCGATTAAATATTTTATGCTTTATGGCGAATAAACAGTACTGCATTTAATATAAAATATTTGTAAATTTTTTATTTTACACAGTGTTTGTGTAGAAGCGAAAATTTTTAGCGCATTATATGGTACACCAAATTTATGCGGCTTTTGTGCTTAATATTTCTCAAAAATAATTTAGCACACTCGTACACAAATTTTCTACTGATTCTCTAATTCTCAAAGCATTACTTAGTCAAATAGCGAATACGATATTTTTAATCTTTAACATAAACATACGATTTTTTCATACAACGAAAATACAATTAACTAAAATATTATCATTTAAATGTTGAACATGATGCTTAGCACCCATAGTCATTGAGAATAGTTCGTTTTTTTTTGTATTTCATCGCACATTCCCCATCAGCACAGTTATATTAACTCTGTTTGCAGTTTATTATTGTTACCCATCTGTAAAGACTTTGATCCATTCGAATTAACGGTGATTTTTTTTTCGATTAGGTATAAGTTAAGCGCGTGAATGAGAGTAAAAGAGTGAACAAGAACATGATAAAGAAATGGAAAACTTGTTACAAAAAATGTGTAAAAACGAAAAACGAAAAGAAAGGAAAAATCTAATATTTATATATGTATAAATAAAGTATATATTTTTGTACACCATAAGCCTGGGAAATCTTTTAGATCACTTCTTTCTTTTCCATCGGTTGCCTTTTACAGCCAACAATCTAAAACAAAATCCAATTTTGGTAAACACACTCGTCTCAAAGTTGTACTTGCAATTCGATAAATTTGTTCTTTGCACGTACACGTAAAGTTTTCATGTTTTCTTCTTCAATCATCCCAAGAAGAGGCAATAAAAATTTTGTTGAAAAAAAAAACGTGAACGACACGACACGCAGTGCAGTGTTTGTTTGCTTGTGCGCGGCGAGTCGCTGTTGTTTATTACATCGCGCGCGTTTATTTTTATTTCCTTTTTACATGTATGATAATATATAAATATTATATATATGAAAAACTCTTCACCGACCCGTCTGAGTTTTGCCTCGACTAGGACCGGCGGTATAGTCATCAACCCCCTAAGTTTAATTTACGCTATTCTAAATTATTGTATTATTATACGAACCTTAAGTATGTTCATTTTTTGTATAATAAAATAGCAATTATAAAAAAAATACCTTTGTTTACAATTATTCTCCTACTTAATTACCAGTCAAATATTATATAATGTTGTACTTTTCTGTTTGTTGAAAATATGAAAAGTCAAGAATTACAATACATAATTTTTAATAAGGCAGTCTTATTGCTTATAACAAAGTAAAAATAACTGATGTTTTATTAAAGAATCAAAAATTATGATTTGAAGCTAAAAAAGGATCTTAAAATAGAACAAGTATACTATAAAATTTTAACAAAATTAAGATATTTAAAAATTTTTATTAAAAATGTTTATTTTAAAAAGAATTATTATCTATGAAACAATTTAATAGCATTCAAATAATGTCTTAAGTAGAATATCAATTTATTATTTATTTATTGCTCAATCGGAAACCAGCAAATTTTTACAATCTATTATTGAATTGAAAAAAACTCACGTTAAAAAATTTTCCCATGCATTTAGCATTATAAAAATAGACTCGAATAAAACAAGCCAAGTTCATAAGTTATTCAACTCAATGGAGAGAAAAAAAAAGATTTGTGGATTTCCAATGATACGCACGTGTAGATCATTTATGATGTCACACGATTATATTCTAAACTGAGGTTTTAGAGAAAAAAAAAGAGGAAAGGAAATTATTGTAGCCAGTTGAATGAAGTTGGAGGATGTCGTATATCTTCATAGACGTTGCACAATGTTCCTGATTCAAGATGAAAAAAATTTATTAATGGACGTAAAAAAGGTGTAAATTATGAGCGCGTTATGACTCATTAATTATAGGACAAAGTTCTGCAGTAGTATATTTTTGCTGCAACGCGTTGTTACAAAAAACGTATTTTATTAATTAATGCTAACTAGAAATGTATAAATTACGTAATAGGGAAACTAAAAAATTTATCACCTGTATATTGACATTTATACATATTATTTAGTTATTCAGTAAAAAAAAGTTTTTTTAACCTATCATCTTTTTATGCTCGAATACTATGTAGTTTTATTTATTGAAAAAGTCTTTGTTCATTCAATATAGTTTAACACATATAATTAGCAATTCTTACAACAATGGTACTACTTACGTAAAGTTTCTAAAAAATTTCTATCTTACAATATATATTTTTTTTTACTCAAATTCATTTAATTGCTCACTTACATCAATAAATCTATTTATTACCAAATTCCATAAACATCTACTATTGAACAATAATTTACAATTACTAGATGCATTTTCTTCGAGTTGCTCCAATCTTTAAAACTCATTTTTATACTTGCCAATTGTGAGCAGTGCATGTTTGTTCTGTGCTAGCAGCTTAAAGAGAAGAAAAAAAATAAAGCTACGCGAAGAACAATGTTTTCCAGGCAGGTCTGCCTTCGCCCGTGAGTAAAAGAAGAATGTAGAGGCTGTTGGCGAGCGCGCGCGCGGGCAGGGATCGGCGCGTGCCTGTTGCTCCTTTTCTTCCCCTTTTTACTCACCCTATAGTGTTTTGTTTTTATATACAAAGGCCACTGGCGGCACTGGGTTAGTAGGCCTCTTTTCTTCTCCCTTCCTCTGTTCCTTCCTGATGTACGTCTCTCTCTCTCTCTCTCTCTCTCTCTCTCTCTCTCTCTCTCTTGCAGCACTCCTTTTCGCTCTCGGGACTCGTATATATTTTCTTCTCTTGGCCTCTTCTCCGTGCACGTTTCTTTCTATAGCCCATCTCTAAAATCTACAAATTTAAGGTTGATTGCCGATTTGTAATTTGAATTTGCCGCATGTACATCACAAATTGTAGAACAAGGGTTTGCAAATACGTGTAATGATACCATGAAAAAGAATTTTCATGGAGCATTGACGAAAACTGCATGGCATTACATGTTTGCACTTCTGATTTATGTAAGTATGTTCAAGTCTTACGTTCAGATCTTGTTATTTTTCTTAAAGATAAACTGTTTTATTTTATTAATTGGTACCAATTCTTTAGCGATTTATATTTTTTTAATATTAAAGTTGAATCAATTTTCTATACCTTAGTCATTTTTTTTAAATTTATTTAAGCCTACCCAAGTCTCGCAAGAGACTTATACAGCTGTTATACCCTAATTTTTCTTAGTAGATTTAGTTTCCTAATAGTTTGAAAAACTTATGAATTTTTAATCAGAAAATATTACGCAAAACTCAATTTTTAAGATTACTTACTTTTTTTTTTACAATATTTCCCTAATATTTTGCTTAACCTATTACTATTTTAGTGTGAATTTACGAGAATCCACCCTTAAAATAAAAAAAAATATTGAACAATGAATAACTAAAATCCACGTTTTAACAAATCATTCAAAAAACCAGATTTTTTCAGAAAAGTGAAACAATAAGCAGTTTTAACATTGTCCATGGATTAATTATTTTGTTTTAGCATCTAAAAATTTCATCTCTATTTGACGGCACAAGTTATAGCCGATACTAGAAAATAAAAACGACGCACACGTGTGATAGATGAAGACTCGTGCCACTAGCGAAACTCGTTCTTAATAATGCAAAGCCGAAACTTCCTCGTATCCGCAGCTCTGCGCTTTTTGTTCCTCTTCTACAACTTTTTATACCCATGAATATATCAACCTCCCATAAAAATCCAAACGATAAATTTCAAAGCGCTCAATTGTCTCTCCGTGTGAATACTGGCACACTAATGGAAATTCATGAATTGCGAAATTACGCGTGTCATACCAATGCACCAAAATATTCCTTCGACGCTGAATGTACTTTTCCACATAATACCTATCCAGCGATAAAAAAAAGAGTGACGCCTTTGTCGGTAGTTTCGCCCATTTCTTCCGTTTTCACCCACGCGTCCAGTCCCACACGCGAGTCTATAAGGTATACTTCCGCTTGGCACATGACTCCGCGCGATCCACGTGAAACTGCCGGAAGTTACTGGGAGTTCGTTTTTTTTCTCTATTCTCGCGGCGTCGATATATAAGGCGGATTACATTTGCCTCGATAATATTCTTGATGGTTGCAGAGGCGTCGATGCTTTAAGCCTGCGCGCCGGCCAGTGCTTTTCAAGTCGGAGAGACACACGACCTATTTGATAGGTTTACGAGCTGCCCGAGTTAGGAAAAGGTTAAGAGTGACTGCGGATTGAAAAAGACTTTTTGCTTGAGAGTGAGAATTGAGTTGATTTGGTGTTAAGGATTTTTAATTTGATTGTGTTTATAGACCAGACTATAATTGTTGAACAAGAAGAAAGAAGAGCTTTGGTTAAACTCACGTAGAATAAAGTATTTTTTACATATTTATACAGGACAAAATTTGGTTTTATTTTTAAAGTTTTTAGTATTATATCTAATTATGCCATGCTATTTAATTTTGTCATAAGTATTTTATATAAAATTTATTTGTAAAAGGGGATAACTTCCCGTGTATTAAAATAAAATAAAAGTAGAATAAAATATAAAGATTTGTGGACATATAAAAATCTATTATCAAATATTTTGTAAAATATTTTTCAAATATTTTTGAACTCTCAAAGACTGCCATTCGGGTTATTACTCGGTATTAATAATAAAATACTAACTTTAGTTACACGCTCACGAGTACAATATTATGTGTTTTCTTTTAGTAGTAAATCAATATTAAAACCGAGTCAATTAATTTAATATAAATTAAAACATGAAATTCTTTTAGGATTATACATCATACAAAAAGAGAGTGCATAAGATCTGTTAATTTCTTTTGTGATGTACATAATACATTTTCACATTATATTACAATAATATTTATATAAATATTATGTATCAAAACTAAGTTGTTGCCGCAGACAGGAATGGGCAAATTCAGTATTTAATTCTTTAAAAATATGTATGTAAAATACTGTACTTACACATACTGTAATAACACATATCTTAAAAAAGGAACAATATTTAGCTTATTATTTTTTGTCTTTGTAATTTCTTTGATGGATACTCGTATAGGAACACTTAAATTTACAAAAATTAAGTATGATCGTTATACAAATTTTTTTTACCGAAGCTTCAAATATTTATTTCATTAAAAGTGTGCTAAATAAAATGATTTTTTTAACGATGGATAATTATAATAAGTATAAAAAATTTAAACAATGCAAGTTACATAAAAGTTGATTTATATCAAAAAGTAGAAAACGTTTAATTAAAAACATAAACTTTTAAAAATCTTCTTATTCAATACATAGTAGTAACAATAGATACTTTTAATCTACATTGTAAAAGCAATGCAAAGAAAAATTTCTGGAAAAACGCATTTATCTCAGGTCTGCAGCAGTCTCACCTCCGGGCGGTACATTAAACCCTCTTCTCGTAACGGAATATCCGCTTATCTAAGCGTATTTCTTTGCCAACTGATTTCGAGGTCAATAGGGAAAAAGAAAGTGCATGCACTTGTCGCGGGTTCAAGGTGGCTCGCGCATTGGATAATCAGCTGTGTCAGATCGGTCGGGTGCGCTTAGATTTCTTGCAGAGGAGCAATTACGCGTTAACCTGATTGTGCAAAGAATTTTACGCCTTTTTGTTCTAGCTTGATGCATGAACTATTCATGATGTTTTCAAGAAAAACAATATATTTGAAAATAATAGGTAATATATTAATATTAGAAAATGAAAGGGTTACACTGACAAGATTCTGTTAATTAACATTCAGTCTGCATATAAAAATCTTTTCATAATTCTTTTGTCTCTATAATAATTATAATAATATATATTAAGATACTTAGAATTACATTCTTTAATGATTTTATAATTATTACAAATCAAAATAAACATGTTTGAAGGGAATCTCATTCGTACCTTGTTAGAAATGTCTTTCTCATATTAATGCCTTATTCATATATATTTGTTAGCCAAATTCAAAATTTTAATAAATGAATCGTATATTGATAAAAAAATGTTCTATTCTCTTTGTTTATTAAATCGATAAAATTTCAATGTTAGAGTCTAAAATTGATCGACGATGATTGTATCTCCAGATTATTAGCGCCGTTCTAGATGCAAAAAAAGAATATCCTAACTAGTTAGGCATAGATACATTGACTCATTACTATACTAAAAAAAATTGTCAACAAAATTATCTATGTTAAAACCATTTCCAACACTTTATACTTAACATATATGTTGACACTCTAAAAAGCAGAAGTGATTTGAACAGAACGTCTGGAACTTGAAAAAAATCCTTGTTTGATCTCTCGTCTTTCCCTCATTGTCAACTACCCAGAGTGCACTTTTTTCTCGAGTTCGCTGTCACACAAAAAGGACCTTTGCTCACCAAACATCTGGAAACCCGGTAGCAAAGAGCTCCCACTTTTTACTTTTTCTTAATTTTATGTAGAAGTACACTCGGTCACAATTCTATCTCAGCACTGTTAATTTGAATTTTTGAATTTTTGTTGGGGTAAGGTTAGTCATGGCTTGTTTTGCCGTGAGAGAGAATGAGACAGAGTGTTTTTTATAACCTTACCTCAAAAATTCAAATTAACATTGCTGAGATAGAATTGTGAGCGAGTTTACGTCTTCCACATTCAATTGTTACGTGAACGTACATTGATGGAAAAAAGATATTTTTGATTGGTACATTATTGGTAGAAAAATGACTTTTCATAAGACACCTAATTGGAACTTTGTAAGTAAAAATTGTTTTTTTTTTTTTTTAATAAATACTTTTTGAGTTTTTAGATCCTAATTCTTAGTTATTAAAAATGAAAATATCCACCAGCTTATTAAATCATGAGTACATAATGATAAAAATTAAATCTACTTGATATAATCAATTAAGTCTAATAAACTACAGCATTTTGACATCAAGGTGAATTACTTTACTGATTACCCAAGCACTTGAAAAAGCTCTGCCGTACAAACGAAAAATGGAGACTGTCAGCACTACATGTACACAGTCTTACCGATATCCGATCCCCTCAAATAACCCAATTGTCAATCAATGTTTGAAGTCAAGCAGCTCCCCCCCCCCCTTCTTCCACCAATGCTTTATCCTTTGTATGAAAAAAAGTGAAAATAAGTGCAACTTCTTCAGCCAAGCCGAAAAATTTCTTTCAAGTAAAAAATCTTCACCTGTTGCTTCTCGCGCGACCGTTTTCCCCATTCCCTCTTTTGACTTCACCGGCAGAGATTTCGCCGAAGGGTTGCCTCGTAAAGAACGACTCTCCCTCGGCGACAAAAGTCAGTTACCGCATCGCTTTCTTCCTCGCGCGGCCTCGTTTTTTTTCTTCCGAAAAAATGCTCTTTCCAAAAGTACCGATCACCTGCGCCTGCCTGTATATCTCGTCCCGAAATCTGTCTTTCTCTGGTGGCCTGGCCGTTCTGCAAGGCGACAAGATGCTTTTTTCTTTGGCATTGTTCCAAACCCCTGCGCGCGCGCTGGCTTCGATTGGCATCGAAAACTGTCGAAGCTTTGGGAAAAGAGATTTATCGAAGAAAGTGGAAGCGCCGCCAAATTGTAACGGCTTTCAGCACGTCAAATATGTATTTGTCTACCTTTGACTCTCTCTCTCTCTCTCTCTCTCTCTCTCTCTCTCTCTCTCTCTCTCTCTCTCTCTCTCTCTCTCTCCCTCTTCTCTTTTACATCTTCGTCTACCTAATTCCCTCCTTTTATTAAGTACGCTTTCTCCCTCTCTCGCACTTTTTCCTTTCGACGACCGGTTCCCTCTCGTTACCATACCCACGCACACATACACACATATACACTCACATACAAACTCATGCACACACCTAGAGCACGACAGTCGTCGCAGGTTCCGCGCCAAATTATTTGCTCCGCCGGAGCAT
>JAPYZB010002414.1:0-12034 GCA_030522745.1 Eupelmus kiefferi
AGTTTTTTTATCTATTTTTATTTTAAAAAATTATAAGTAAAGCAAAAATAACTGTCAGCCATCGACATTTTTCACTCCTTTTATCGTAAATACAATAGATTCGGTATATCAAGCTCAAATAATCCACTATCGATCATCAATTTCACAGTTTGCACGTGAAAAACACGATTTAATAAAAATCGGTAACGGTAAATTTTCAGCTATAAATTAACCCGCGAATCCTCACGCGCTCTCATACATCCACCTTTCGTCGTCTAGCGGACCGAAATGGTACCGTGCGAATTCTACGAATTGCTTCGGTGTCTCTCGTAAATTTCACCCCTCTAAATTACGGACACACGTCGGTCATAGTGCCAGTTCCAATACGCATAGGAAGGTGAGTGCGTTAGTTGGGACATGTTCGATTGTGTGTACGCAAGCCGCGTTTGCTTTTATAACTGTATCGATGTCGCAGTGATCGAGGCACATTTTCGGAAAGGAAAAAAATACAATGTTGATTAGATTGATCGATAGGTAGATACACGTTGTAGGCGCTAAATTGATTTATCAGATCGATTATTCATTTTTTTTGTCACAAGCACATGTAACGCTTAAAACGCAAAACGTCGAGTTTTATTCTTTTCATTTTTTATATTGGTTTGCAGCCATAAATATTAGAGAATTCCAGATTTGTTTAGAAAATTTTGAAAAACTGTTATAAATATATTTACTTTTAATTAGTAATTTATTATTTCTAGAGTAAACTCTTCGTCTGTGATTGTACCTCCTTGTTGGATAATATACACTAATATTAAATGTAATTAAAATTTTTTATATTACAATACCACACTTTTTTCCGAAATTTCAAAAAGAAAATCTGTGTTACCGTGAAATTGGATTTGCAAAAGTAAGTTACACAATATTCTTTTCTGCCGAAAAAAGGAAAACGAAATGGAAAAACGAACTCAACCGGTAAAAGCTACGCTGTTTATAGAAGTGACTTTATTGAAAATCGTAAAAGTACGGAAAGAGAGAGAGAGAGAGAGAGAGAGAGAGAGAGAGAGAGAGAGAGAGAGAGAGAGAGAGAGAGAGAGAGAGAGAGAAAGGAGAAGCTTTTGTTACCAGCGTAACTTTGTTTTTTTTCTTTGAACTATTCACTTGAGTGCGTTCGGTAGTCCCCGTATATTGTGGATTTTACTTAAAGCGCATCATGCAAAATCCATGCGCTCACAACTTTGCTATGAGAAGCACATTTTTCCAAGACTGAAGTAGAAGTGAAAGTGGTTGAAGCGTTGTTGGACAGTAAAGAGAGAGAAAGTATAAAAGATAAAGAGAGAGGGGGAGAGAGAGAGAGAGAGAGAGTGAGGGAGAGAGAGATAGGGAGGGCGGGAGAGAAAGAGTGAGAGAGAGAGAGAGAGAGAGAGAGAGAGAGAGACCGAGAGAGATAGACAGATAGACAGATAGAAATAGAGAAAGAGCGAGAGAGACAGGGATTCGAACAATGCTACGATCACTCGATGGCCTGACTACAGATTTGATGTCGTTTCATTACTGCGTGAGAGGAATAATATTGATTTATCCGCGCGTGCGACAACTTTTGAGCGTTCGTACACGCCTGTTCCCGCCAAGAACGAAGGTTAAACTGAGTTTGAATTGTAACACCCCGCAGAACAATATTCACGTTGATATCCCTGTCGAAATTCTATGTAAATATTTTTTCAAAAAAATTATTTTAAAAGTTATTTTTCGGCATTTCTACGTTATTTTCCTCGACTTTTCGTTGTTTTCATGATATTTTGCGATATTTTTACTTCATTTATCAAAGGTCCCCTTTATCTCTGAAACTTTCTGTTATTTTACAGGGATTTATTTTTTAACTTTTTAAAGTTATTTTTCGACATTTTTACATTATTTTCCTGATTTGGTATTGTTTTCTGATATTTAGCGACCTACTTGCTTGATTTATCAAGCTCCCTCTAGCCTTTATTTTCTAGGGGCTCACGTTATATTTTCATTTTTTAACGTTATTTTCTAGTTTTTCTTTACGTTATTTCCCCTGATCTACCGTCCTTTTCAGATTATTTTATAATATTTTTGTTTAATTTATAAAAGATCCCCGTTTATCTCAGAAACTGTGACGTATAAGAATTTATAAAATTCTTTTCTTACATAATCTCCATAATAAGCCATTATTTTGAAAGTTTTAAGTTACTTTTTTGTTTTTTAACGATATTTCTGTGCTATTGTCGTCAATTTGAATTTGTTTTTGTTGTATTTTGCAATAGTTTTGCTTATTTAATAAAGGAGTTTCTAATCTAAAATATAGCTTTTATCTTGCAATGTTTTAGATTATTGTTAGATATTATTTTTCGATATCTTTAGATTATTTTTATCGGAGTTCTCTGGAAGCTTCTTTTATAGGAAAAAGCCGTTAATTTTTATCAAGTTTTACGTTATTTTCGTTTATTTGACTTAGCAGTCATAATAAATTTTGATATTTTTGTTTATTTTTTGTTATTATGGAGTTTTTTCTTTAATTTTATGCCATTTCAAAAGATCTTCCATTATTTATTTTCATTTCCTCGTTATTTTTGAATTTCCGGTTGTTTTCACGGTATTTTGCAATTTTATTCTTAAATCTTACAAATTTAATAACAAATTTAGGCAGTTATTAATAAAATTTTTCAGTATAAGGGATAAATTATTCCAGAAATAAAGTGTGATAGCATTCTAAAATGCATTTTTATAATTATTTACAAGTTAAAATATTACTTAGATTTCTAATAACTGAAACTTTTTTACAAATTGCACGTTTTGAAGTAAATTTTATTGATCTCTATAGACTTGCTTACGTAATCATATTATTTAATAAGCTGAAAAAGTTTAGCTTGAACAAAATTTTACTTTCATAATTTGATCTGAACATTTTTTCAAGATCATTAACGAAGTATACAAACTCATTTTAACTTAAGTATTTTCATTAAGTTTGAGAAGATTACTTAAAATCAAGTCTTCTTCTTGATCATTACATTTTTACTATAATATAATAGAATTTTCAACTTTAGTTCAATTACATGTGTAATGCTATTGCAACATAAACATTCTCAATTTCTTAATTTATTTTCACACTTGCTCTTAGCATAAAATTAATTTTTATTAAATTAAAATTTTCGTTCAGATTTATGGAAAAAAATTAAACATTAAAAATGTTAGTTAATTATTAAAAAACTATACGTATTATATAATATATTATGAGAAAAATTCTATTGTATGTTTTTTAATGATTTTCTAATAATTATTTAATTAAAGTTTTTATACATGATACGATAATTAATATTATAATTATTTTTAATGAGTCATACAAATATATTTCAACCAATAACTTCAGTGAATTTCATTTACTCAATCTCTTGCAATCTATAAACACACCGCTTACAAAAGACAGCTTAAATCACGGTACACAAATTCATTTCTAAAATAACAACATCGTCGCAATAACCGAGACTACTACGGAAAAGACAGGCGTGGGTTTTAAAAATGAATTCCTTGATTGTGCGCAACCGAGTCAAGTTTAAGAATGGGAACGAAACAGAAGAGAGTAAAGAAGAGAAATAATTCTGCCTCAACTGCGCAGGGAATGGTCGTAGACCACGCTACATAGGGCGTGCTCTGCGATCTTGTAATTTCTAATTCCGACCTCATAAAAAAACTCATCGCGCGCCGTCCTTCGCAGCCTCCGTATTGACCATCCTGACGAAATTTCGCCACGTTCACGTAAATATTTGCCCTGCGCAAAGAGCCGCTGCGTCTGCTTTTTATTTCTTGCTTTGCCACGCTGCGATACTCTTTCTCTCTATAATTTTTTTTTTTCATCCACTTTCTCTTTCCCCTTCCTCTATTTCTTTCTCTTTTGTATGCCCCCATTGTTTTTTTCGTCTACTAGCAGACGAAACTGACTGACAAGAAGAATGGCAGCGGAAAATAGCCTCTGCTTTTCATTTTTTCGCTTTGCTCTATGGGTGTATACTGAATAAACAATGCGTGCACTTTTCACTCGCGTTTATAATAATAAAGACCAAAATACTCATTAAAGTTTCGTCGGTGCATTGTGCGCGCCGCGCTCGGAAATATTCAGTCAGATTAAAAGTGGATTGTATTGGTGTTCAGCGAGGCGAAAATTTAAATAGTAAGCTTGAGTTAATCACGAAAATCATAGCCTTTTATTTTTATTATAATCCCGTGATAATTTTAATGGCAGTTGAAGATTAAATTTATTTATTCAATAATAAATGTCGTGGTTATTAAAATAATACAATATAATTTATTTCAAATTATTAAATAAATCTTGTTCACGTTTCAAATAACTTCAACGCTTTTTTTATATTCTTGACCGTATTTTTCTCACTAAAAAAAATTAATTTAGCGAAATATTCAAAGCAAGATTGAAATGAAAAATTTTTATTTTACCAGTCACTCTTCCATGAAAAAATTGCATCCGGCAAGCAAGCTCCCCGAAAAAATATCCGTTAACTCAGCCAAAAGTGCATCCGACTATAAATCAAATCTCTCTAATAATTTTTTTTTTAATATTACATTTCAAAAAGTCACTTTTGCAAGAAAAGTTTAAAATTACTCTACCTTTGTGATGTGTACCTTTGTGCCTCGAAAGTTACAAAAGTGCGTCGCTTTTCTCCCTGCTCGCGCGGTAAACTTTTTTCGTTTTGTACCGCATGGACAGATGACCCAGCGCATTGCTTTTCCTTGGCTATGGGCATTAGTATGCACCCCACATGCCTGACTGATGGCTTCCTGTACGTGTCGCTTAAATAAGCAGAGAACTGCCAAGTGACTGACAGCCCAACTGACTTAAACTGTCTTAAATGCGTAACTGCGTCTCTCGTTCAATTCGCGCGCAGATCACGCAAGTCCCGCGATTACCAACAGATTACCGGAACAGATTACCGGAGGAGGAGCAGATAGAAAAATCTACACTTTTTGAGCCGAGCAAAATTGCTAAAAAGAAATTTTCACCGTACGATCCAATGGAAATATATTTTCGAAGAGTGACGCTTTTTCTCCATCGAACAGATTTGTCCAATGAAAAACGTAGAGATAAAAGTCACCCTCTTTCGCTTTTTTTCTATTTTCTCGTTCTATCTTTCTCCCCTCCCTTGTTCCCTCTATTTGTTTTCCTCTCTTTTCAAGAATCGAATTGAAATTTATCGTAAACCTGGGGGAGGCTCACCATTGTACTTCGATTATTTATTTATCAGCGCGTGCTCGCCTCGCGATGCGACAAGGCTTTATTTTACTTACTTTCTTCCGCTGCGAGTATTCTAAATTTAACTGATGGGGACCGAGAAATATAGAAGTTTGATGAATTATTCGATTTGAAGATGATAAAGTATTGAAAAACGAGGGCGCATCGGGAGGGTGTCGCAAGATAAGTTGAAAATGTCTCGCGCGTTCCGCTGATGATGAATTTATGCCCGTAATAAATTCACGGAGGTATTTGATATATGCGTTTTAAATTTATTTTCATGTAAATTTATTTGAGATTTTAGTATTAGAAATATATTGATTTGCAGCGTACAAAGAAAAGAATTTTTTTTAGAAAAATAAAATACTCAAATTATGAAATAAATATTAAACTTTTATTCACAGAACAAATAAGATACATGTCTGATTTTGCTTTAAATTAATTTATAATGTAGTTATTTAAAGAATTTAAAAAGTTGTAATATTATTTAATTTCAAAACAACTAAGTTCTTTTTTAGAAAATATATAAAACAGAGAAATTGTTAAAAATGTTTTTAGACTATTATTTCTAGTATTACTCTGAGTAAATAACATTAATTTAATATAATAGAATACCAATGCATTAAGAACAATATTTCCTTAGTAAATAGGATAATATCCCATTGCAAACGAAATTCATTCCCAAGAGAGCACGAGAAGCGAAAAAATAGCGAATGCTCTAACGAACCCCTTTTCTTTTTCTGGCAGAGGCAATTTCTTTGTCATTAGATGCCGTCAGAGACAAACAAACCGTATATCCAAGGAAGTGGAAAAGGAAAAAGGATACTAAAACCAGAAATAGAGAGAAACCACGAAGTTGACGAGATAAAGCTTGCTAAGATAAGGCTCGACAAGATGAATCAGTATTTATTAGAAACAGTTTGTCATGATTTTTATGCAGTGATGCGTGAATGCTTCAGCCCGCATGCCAAGCAGCTAAAATGGGATAGCGTATATAAGAGGGAATGAGTGAGCGAAAAAATAAAGATTCGGAATTATGCGGATAAATGTAGATCGATATCGAGGAGAAGAAAAGGAAATTAGTGGAATCGATTGAAAGAGAATTCGCTTTTCGAAAAATTATAGGACCCCTGAGAATTTATTATTCATGACTTTTGGGAATGAGAGCTTTTAGAAGTTTGAAACATCGATTTTTTTGTGGCTTTATGATGGAATAAAAATATTATTGGTAATTATTGATAAAGACGTAAAGTAAATTTGAAAAAATATTTTTTTGAGGTTTGATTTTCAGTTTTTAATGTAGTTAAATAATTAATTATATCTGCATTCCAAATTTATTTTTCTCGTTATATTATATTGTTTACATTTTTTTATCGGATTATATTTCTCCAATTCTCAAAGAAGTATCAGAACTCAGAAGACTCATAATCTCCGTCTATTTAACTTCGCAGCTCTTATTTTCTCAAAGCTCTACATATAATTTTTCGCAAACTTACATACACACGCGCGCCAGAACAAGGTGCGAAAAAGAAAGCAAAAGTGATGATGAAGGAGGCGTCGACAGACACGCGCATAGTCTCAGAGGGAGGAAAAGCACCGACGCGAAGTCTTGTCCACGAGAGAAGAGTAAGAAGAGGGTGTGTCTTTTGCTACGATGGATGAGAAGTCTCACGTGCCGAGGCATCTTTTTTCTGTTTCGTAACGGCCTTGACCCATTACTAACGAGTGCCGCTAATGTGCGTGCTAATGTATATTTTGCGGATACATTATTTTTGTTAATTTGGTTGCTTGTCGTACTGCATGATGAGAGACACGGTTAATGATTGCTCTTAACTGAAAGAAAATGAGTAGGGAAACCCTCGGCAAAACACTAGGTAAACGGAAATAGTAATGAAAAGAAAATAATTAATATCAACAGTTATATAAACTAAACTTATATGTCCTAATAGATATATAAACTAAACTTGAATAATAAACATCTCATATCTTGAGCAGGTTGTAATTAAATTGAAAGACATTGGATTCTGCTTCAATTTTGTTCCATTCTTCTTCATTTATAAGTTTTTAAGCAAAACATGGAAACTTCAACTCTGCTTTCCATTTGTGTATAATTTCTGCGTAGAGAATTTCAATTAAATTCATCCAACTAGTTTTTCAGTAATAATTACTCTTGCACTAAACGAAAAAAAGGTTACAAATATTCTTTCAAATTAAAACTTACGCTCATTTCTAACGACAAGATTTACGCCTGAATTCAAATTAACACTTTACTGGGCTACAAAAATAATTAGGTACTATTGGAGTGAGTCAGCTCTATTCTCTCTCTTTCCCTCTAAATCCGCATAAAATTGAAATTAAAGACCATTAGTAGTAAAAAGCAACTTGGCGACCCTGTCAGCCGAAATGAGAAGGAGAGTAAAGTGGGAACGCGCGTAAGAATATTAAGGGGATCGACGGCAGCGACGAAAAAAAAAAACTGCCACGTTGGAAATTGAAAAACACGGAAAAAAGAAGAGAAAAAAGTCGCGTTGGCGCTGGCGAAATAGAGGGGCAGGGGAAGACGGTCATTTGCATGCAAGCGCGCTCGACTGAAAGTGGAACGCGCGCGCAACCGGCAGGCTTATGCGTAGGTTGGAGCGACGGCGCGAATATTATACCGGCGCGTAAACAACATCCAGACACACGCTGCCCTCGCAAGGAGGGGGTGGGTAGACCGTAGGCGCCAAATCGGCGAGAGCTGCTTCACCTTCTGCGGAGGTCATTGAATTTACTGGGGAATGGAGTGAAACTGCCTTTTTTATGCCTGAGGGTATACGGGGAGGCAACTGCCGCGCGGTCGCCTCTGTCTAATAGGAGGGGTGTTTTTGCTTCGGCTGCTCTTCGAAAGACGTCTTGAATTACTCGAGAGAGATGAGATGCGTGTTTTGCTAAGAGGACAAAGTGCATACTCGCGTTCTATGAGTTTAATGGAGAGGTGTGGGAGGGCTCTTACTGTGTTAGTGAGTGCCATTGTAAATAAAGGTGGTAGCCAATTTTTTTGAAAAGAAAACAATTTGTCGAGTTTTTTTTTTAAGAATCTTTTTATTTTGATAGTCCACTATAAAATTGAAGTCAACTTACGAATTGATATAGTTCGACAGGATGCATTACCAATAAAGTGCAAAAATTCTAAATATAAATTTTAGACAGTGTAAATATTTGGTATTCAAAATATCGACTAATAAGTACTAAAACATTTAATAAGTACTAAAAACAATTTTTTAATGATCAAATTTTTGAAATTTAGAATATTGCTGCTCTAATCATCGAAAACGTATACGGAGGAAAATAATTTAATTTTGAACATTACATGCAATAATATAATGCAATGTCGATTGTTTCTTTTACTTGGATATTCCTTGTAATAATCATCATTCTAAATTTGTTTTTAAGTACTTATCATTTTCTACCTCGAAAGTTTACATTTATCTTATATTTACATTTTGAATATGTAAACTTGTTGAAACTGTTGGTACAGTACTCTGTCGGACTATCTTGATTCGTATGTAGACTGCAATTTTATCATGAATTGTTAAAATATTGAACCCCTCCTCCCTCTCGCTAAAATATTATGCTATATAAGTAATAGTAAAATATTTCATGATAAAACATGAAAAAATATAAAAATTTCTTCCAAATAAACAATATATCTACTATTTAAGTTATTCTGAAACTTCAATATTATCGTGAATCCAATCTAGTAGTAATGCCGTGTAGTGTCAGACATGTAAGTCCAAAGTTTGAAAGACAAAAGTTTTCCTTCTATTCTGAATCAACTGTCAAACAATCTGAATTCATCAGAGTTATTCTAAAGTTCAAAACCATACGAACTCCATTTTGATAGAATTTGCATATCAAACAATATTGTCGTGATACTTTATTTGTTATTATTACTAAAACTATACTAAAATAACAGTTTAAATCTTGACTCTAGTTATTTATAAAAAATAACAACGAATTTAATGTTCTTGCGTGATTCTATTTGTATTCTATTAAAAAATTTTATTTAGTACAAAATTTATATTAAATTTTATAAATACAAAAATATATTTACTATGTTAAATTCTTCTAGTTGGTATTTTATGATCTATATTAAGGTTATGTAGCTTTATCGCGATGTTGAAAAGTTCATTCTAGAGATTTTAGATTCATTTTGTAATAAAAAATGCTAGTTGTAGAAATATGAATTTTGTAAATAATTTTTTTTTAATTTTTGATAATGTACATTCTACTAATTACAAAATTATTCACAATATTCTTCCAATAATTTAATTTATATACGAACAATATATAATATAATCTTAATGAACTCGAACAGTAAAAGTCCACTATTGTTAACTCACAATAGCACCACCTTCAATGTGCTTATTGGTAAAAACATTAAAGGAACGGTAAGTAAACGCGAAAACAAAATTAATTGAAAAAAACTTTGCTTACTAAGTGAAACGATGTTCTTCAGGTAGAGGTGCCAAAAGTTTTGCAAAGCGGGTTACTCGATCTCTTGGTCTTTAGTAGCAATCGCGCGTACAGCGGCCTCGAAGAAAAATGGGACTTGTGAACTAGCAGCAGCAAAATTTCACTCTGAGGCCTTTGCTTTTACGCTGCACACAAAGTGCCGATTTAAGGCGCCGTTCTTCCTATAAAGGTTCCCTGGGCGCATGTAAAAGGGGGACCCTGGCTCCTTGATTAAAGAGTCGCTCGATAACTTTTTAGAACTAACGCGTAATCGATAAGACCTCCCAGAGTCATCATTTCTATTCACTATTCTCCGTAAGTGCAAGATGGGACAGTTATTACTTCGCGCGTCTACACAAATCTTACAGGTGGAGAGCAATCGTTTTACTCGTTTTACTTTTAGTCCGCAATTTTTTATAAGAATTGTTGAACATTTAAATGTACTGATGAAAGTAGTTGATGGTTGAGAGTAGATTTTCATGACCGGTATTATCGGGTTTACATTTGATGGTTTGTTTGCAATCCTAAAATTTAAAAAAAAAGTTTGGATAATTTTGTATTTGAGAGAACATTTTAAGCTACTGACAGCTAGAATTCAGGTGAATTCTTTTTTATTTTTATCTATCTAGAGAAAAATTTATTAATTTTAATTATTAAAAAAATTAATTAGAGTTCTAATATAACAGTGACTTTTGTGTTTAAAAACGAGTCTAATAAAAACAGTAAAAGTAAACGAATAAAAACACTCCAGTCTTGCATTTCAACTAATAAAAAAGACGAAAATTAGTACATGAATTATAAAAATATGGTGTATACCAAGGGCTAGTGTCTAAAAATACCCCAGTTTATACTATTTTTGTTTCTATTTAATAACAATGTGAAAGTATTTAGGGTATCGTAATTATGCAGTAATATTCTTTTCTAAGTTTAATAGTTAATTATTAATTTTTAAGTTTTTTACATGAATAACGAAATAATAAGATTACTCAATTCTTTTTCTTACACTTTATAAAATTTTTTTTATGTTTAACATTTTAGTATCCATTAACGGAATTAAATGTATTTGTTTCCATTTATGTATAAAATCAACATCTAAAAAGAAACCTTTGTAAGCAAAAATACATTCACCAGGCAAAGAATCACGCTCACTTAAGAAACAAAAAATTTACATTATTGTTAAAATTTAACATAGTAATATTATTTATTGCAACAAAACTAAAAAGATGATTTTATGCAGGATTCAAGTAACAATATTAAATTTAAGCTCAAACATAATTTTTTTTTTGCTGAAAAATTTTCTAACAAATGAACTTATGTTTCTACAGATTTTTATACATTCATGTACATTTTGTTTTCGTTTTTAAATTACGGAACAAAAATTGAAAAACCGATGTTTTGTATTTTGTTACATGGAAACTCATAAGAGCTCTTCGAATTGCAATCTTTTTTATCTGTAAATCATACTGCTTACAAATTGCTGTTACTTGTTTACAGTTATGTTGACGTATTATCAATGGCAACAATAAAGAATTTCAAGAATTCGAACAAAATTTATAACTTTCGTAAATATTAAAAAAGTTTCCGATCATCCATTTAAAAAATAATTAAAACTTTTATTTAACTTAGTTTGAAACCATAAATTAATTTGAAGGAAGTTATGTGCCAATAAATTGAGAATCATAATTTAAATTTTTATAACGTATATATTCATACAGTCAAGAAAGACGTATCACCAGAAAAGTCCTTATTAGGTCGAGGAATCAATTTTGGCAATTACTGGAAAAACTCATTAAGATAAGAGGTCCTCCATTCAAGTTTGCAAAAATGTCATTACAGCGAATAAACTTTAAGGTCGTAAAGAAAATTCAGAAAAAATCTAAAACCATTAGGAAATAAGGATAGGAAACATTTTTCGCAGCGTACTTTTCGTTTTATCCTGTGTCTCAGCTCTTTATTTTGGCAAAGCCGCTCGTCCCCATACGAGTAACGTGCACTCACAAGATTGAACATTTTTTATTGTCGTTTCTGCTTTTCTCTTCCTTCTGCAAAATGAAAAAAAAATAAATGAGGTCGTAAGGGCAAGCGAGCAAGTGTTCATCTTTGCGTTGTGAAGAACTCATTCATTTGATCGGACTAAACGCGTCATCTTCGCACGAATCGGAGTAAAATACATAAAAATAACATTCCATCTCTATCTAAACTACCCGTGTAAAAATTTTAGTATGGCGGTGGTATTGCTGTGGTATGGGCGAAGTATGGGCGAAGTCTGGGAAAAAGTATGGCGATGGACACTATGCCATA
>JAPYZB010002416.1:0-14026 GCA_030522745.1 Eupelmus kiefferi
ATATAAAAATATTATTAAAAAATTGCGGCTTCCACCATAGCCTGTATATAAGATCATTTAAAATTAAATAAGATAGTAAGAATAAAGTAAATAAGATCATTTAAAATTTAACAGTATTTTATTTGCACGAATTTACATATTTTGTATTAATATTTAATACTTCCGTTTTCATTTTTAATGACTTCATAATTCATTATCACTCCAATAACGCTCTTATAACATAAATATACAATGTTCAATATTCAAACTTCAAGATTTATCATTCGCGCTATTCGAAAACTGGGTGAAAAGTTCTTCCGAATTAACTGGATAAATGCAGCTTTGTCTACTTCATAACTAAGTTCTCAAAGAAATTTTATAATCTACTTTAACAAAACTGATCAGAAACTGAATATTTCATGCCATGCTTGCACGCCAACCATAAGAAATGATTACGCCAAGATTACGCGGATGAAGTCTAAAGGGAACACCACAAGTCCGTAGCTCTCAAAGATTAAATTCGCACGCATTAACCATCCGTGCAATGCATACGAAACGAGGAAAGACGAGTTCGCAAAAAGCAAAGAGAAGAAAAGGCTCTGCTAGTAATTTCATTGCCTTTCTTCTTGAATCCCACGTGGTTTTAATAGATGACTCTTCCAGACATGTATATTAAACCAATTGAAATTAGCCCTTTAAGGCTAATTGTAATATTCATCTGCTTAGTAAAAAATCACTACTTTTTATTAATAACTAATCGTCATATTTAATATGGTAACTTAAACGGAGATTTAATTAATTGGACCTATGATCTTTGGAATTTCATTAAGTCTTAAGTAGTTCCTAACTTCCTTTCAATTAGCTTCTAATTAGGGCCAATTCAATTTGCATATATTTACTTTTGCAAAAACTAAACTGATTACAGAGAGTTTTTCATTTTATTAAATTCTTTTCATATTTTTCTAATACTGTTTCCACAATTATCAACTAAGGTTTTTTTTAAACTATTATCTCGACATTATGTCATTACCAAACACAAGCAAAAGTCAGCAAAAACGTATTCACTTTTCCAGAGAAGACAACGTCTCTCACCCCCCGCGCCTTAAACTTCTGAATAACCCAAACAAACCCTCGCGATCTCCAAACTCCCGAGCAATTTTTCAACAATTATCGAATCTCCAACTTCCATCCCTCGTTTCCCTCTACCTCCAGCCTCCTCATACTTCTCGCTCGCACGAGTAGATGCCACGGGCAAAGTACGCCGCGGCGCGGGCTCTTCAAAGCGTAAATTTTGAATCACGACGCGCGGTAGCGGCGGCCGGGTGTAAAGGGGCGGAAACAGGATTTCGGAAGTGATTTAAGTTCCGGAGTCGAGGGATTGTCTTTGCGCGCGTCTGGGCTTCATTGCACTTCTCTCTCTCACTCACTCCTACCCTCTAGCTCTCCTCCTTATATATAGTTTCCCCTCGCCTCCTCTTCACATGCATACCAGCACGCGCAGGCGTTCGTGTGTTTACAGACAATCACTCTTGCATTATCGCACGCGTCCCTGCACATAGAGAGGCGAGCGCGCTAACGGGAGGCTGCGGTGGTCACCAAGCCGGAGAAGCTCATAACAATACGCGGCACTTCTGAAGTAATTTGGTTAGGCCAACGAGCGAACTCGCCCGCGGCGCAGGCCGCAGGTGCGCGCCTCTCTCTCTCTCTCTCTCTCTCTCTCTGCACATATATGCGCACGCGGAAGAAGCGCATATAAGAGCCTGTCCATGCGTGCACTTTCGGCGCATGCGCCTGTTTATTAGCGCGACCGGAGATCGATATCCGTCTTTCTCTATCTCTCTCTCTCTCTCTCGTTCTCGCTCGTTTACTGCAAGCTCTTGCTCTATCCTTCTATATATGCCTCCATTTAGCATTTCTTCCGACTGCAAATTTCTTTCTCCTTCTTTCTCTCTCTTACTCTCGCTCTCTGTCACTATGAAGAGCAGCAATCATTCTGGATCCGTTACCTCATTCAGTCGCGCTCAAACGGCTCCTTATTATCTCCTCTCAACGCTCTTGCGACTTGGCGGACTTTTTTTTTCTTTCCTCTTCGCGGACCACTCCGCTCCCTCTCTCTCTCTCTCTCTCTCTCTCTCTCTCTCTCTCTCTCTCTCTCTCTCTCCCTCTCCCCCCCACTCTTTCTCTCGTCTTTCAAGTTTCCATCTCTTCGGCTCGTATAATTCTTTAGCTCTAGGGGGTGGTGGCGCAAAGCTCCCCCCCGTTCCTCTTGGCTCTCGCTTTCTCGTTATTTCTCCTTTACGCTCATTTTCCCCCGCCAAGGTGGGATCTTTCCCGTTACTTTTACGCTCTCCTTGTCTCGAGCTGCATTTACATTTATTTTCTCATTTTTCACTCGCGCGCGCGCGCGCCGCTCGCTTTATCCCCGTGCTTTTCTCTCATTACACCAATGAATTTTTCTTATTACGCTACTTCAACTCTCGGCCGCTGCTCTCGGCCCATTCTTCCTCGCAGTTTCGTCGCTCTCGCCCGGCGCTTTATCCTTTTCCGCCCACGCGCCTTCCCGCCTATATATACCTCTTTCTTTTCCTTCGGCTACCCGTTTACTTTTATTCGAGCTGCCGCTTATAATTTATCAAAAGCAGCTGTGAATATACAGGTGTATCTAATAATAAAACCGTCCGTTTTCCGTTTTCCCGCACCGCCTCGGCGCCTATCGAGGAAAAGACAGAGAGCCGAGCGTGGGAGTTGGCAATTTATTTCTTATTATTTCAAAGCGACGCAATCACGGATCAAAGCGCCGTAGCCTCATCTTTTATCGCCGAACAAAAAGCCAAGGTGGAAAGAGTTATCACGCATTCGTCTTCGTCTTCGTCGTCGCCTCCTCCCCTCTAAAAAAAAAAGCCAAGAGCCACCTATTCTTTCGAGCACGCTTTTCATATGAGTGCAGGTGAGGCGAAAATGTGGAATGGAAAGTGAAAAACACCGGAGAGAAAGAGCGCTCGAACAAAAGGAGAAGAGAGACGGAAAAAACATAAGGAGGAAAACGGAAAAGGAGCTGGAGAAAGAGCGTAAAAGGAAAAGTGGCAGCTTCGGCCGGGCGAAGCTGCTGAGAAACGCGAGAGAGAAAGATTTTCGCGCCGGCGAAAGCTTGATCATTTCGACGTCACGGGACTTCCTTTTTCCTCGATCTCTATCTTATTTTTTTTTCTCTCCCTCTTGTATAAATGCGCCGCCCGGGCGCGCGCGAGCTATGACTGATGGCGATGAGTAAACGATTATGTGCGATCGGGAGAGAAGAAAAAGGAAAGGGGGGCAGATCGGAAGTGAATATTGTATCGATACGTCAAGGGTGAAGGTGGAAGATGGAGGGTAGGCTCGAGATTTTTTTCTTTTTGCGCTCGGTTGCCTCGGGGAGATTAAGCGAGATTATTTTTGGGAAAGTTTTGGGAGAGAGATGTTATGAAATTACTGAAGTGTGCTTGTTTGTTTTCGTGTTCTTGGTGTGGAACGATTTTGTGCGGTTGGTTTTATGCTTGAAAGAATGCAAGAGGAGTGTCGGATATTAAAGATAATAGTAAACGAATTCTTTATTTTGCAATCTGCTCTCTGAGTGATCCAGATTGAAAGTTGATGTTTTTTCTTCTTTTTTGAACAAATGGGCTTTTAGGAAGGATTTGGTCAGGAGAGATAACATTATTGCCCGTTCATTTTTTTAATGCATTTTAGTAACGCGCAATATTTGTGAAATCTAAATCTTTTTTATTATTTTTTTAAAAATAGTTAAAATTTGTTTTACGGAAACTTATGAGTTTATAGAATAATTCAAAAATAAATAAATAAATAAAAGTACAGATATTAATTTTAGATGATAGCCTACTGCCATTTCGGTACTCAATATCTTATAGCGATAGCTCGTATTAAATCTTAATTGAATTACTTTCTTCAATTAAAGGCGGGAAAATCACGTCTAAATAAGACGTCTGCGAAACTGCCTCCAACAACAATTAATTATTTATTCGAAAAACTGCGATTCACAGGGCATACTCTTACCTAACCCAAAACAATAAATCAGAATCAGCACTCAATTAAACTTCTTCACGAATTCGCCACAAGTATTATTAAAACTCACGCAAAAATTATTAATCCGCCAGAAAAGAACATCATTCATCCACCCACGCGCACTCTCCAACTCTCGCGAAAAAAAAAGAATTCGAGCACCTAACGATGCGAAAAAGCCCCGGAAAAATAACTCCGCGCAATTTCTTCCATTAATGTTGCTCGGCCACGTGCATTGCGATCACTTTTGTTCCTCCGCTGGCCAAGCGCAGTCTAAATGGCCCCGATCGCCAGACTCCCGGGCGCGCGCGATATGGCTGCAATTTAAAATCCTTTGAAGGCAACTTACAAAAGCAGGTCGAGCGTTCCTCGCTTTGATTAGTTTACAAAAGGTAGCGTAAAAATATTATTTCGCCCGGGGGCCAGCAGAAAGGGATCAATCGCCCGTGGGTAATGGATTGGATGCGCGTGCCGCTTCAATTTGTTCGAAAAATACGCGAGAGCATCGCCGAGCTACGGCTTTGTTATTTATGGTTCAGCCTAGATTTGTCTGTCTCTGCGAGCTGCGCGCACGTAAGGTGCTTACTTCTATAGGACAACGTAACGTCACCATTAAGTTACTTGGGTGATGGATTTTAAGGTTGTGATGTACGTAATTGAAAATTTTTTCTTGTTAGATATTTCAAGAGTATTTATACATCATGCAATATCCGAATCATAATAATGCGCTATTATTTTGGTTTATTGAAGAATTGATAATAAATAAAACATTTTTTAAAATAAAATGGTTTCGCAAGTATAAGCATTAATTGTCCCTCTCACAGCAAAAAAGCATCACTTATCACGAATACGCTTGAATACTTACGTCCAGAAGTTAAAAGTTACTAAAACTCAAATAAATTAAACATAATCCGAAACGCAAATCCTTTTGTGACTTAAAAGCTCCGAGTAAAGGATTTACTCGAGAGAGCTCGGAAAGCCCTTGGCCGCTTACAGCAACGAGCTGCGCGTAACAAAGCGTTATTTAGAAATTCCGTCTAAAACTACTTCGCCGCTGCGAAACGTCAAACATATAAGCGGCGCGCGGAGCCGGCCGAGAGCACCGGTCAAACGATATTTCAGGCGATAAAAGTTTTTGCAGAAAAGAAACGGAATCCGGAGGAAAGAGCCGGAAAAGACCCAGTTTTCTAAGTATTCTGAGCGCCGCTTCGGTGCTCCAATATGATTTTATGAACGTGTGCTATATAGTAATGATCCTTGCGGTCTTTTCATATTGCGCAATATGTAAGTACTTCTTCGAAAAAACGCTTTGAATTTTTCTTTCACAAAGGAATGTGGATTGTATTTCGGAATAATAAAAACTTTTCCGTTTCTAACTAATAACAATATCTGGAAAATCTTTATTTATGTTAGTTTGTAACTTTCTTGTGCTTGTTTATGCTAAATCGCGTTGCAACAACGTTTGTGGAAATCACTGGAAGAAAATAATTATAATTACTGCAACTTACGAGCCTCTGCTCCGTCTTTGTTTACGAGGCACTGTTGTGGTTTGATGCGCATGCATAAAAGGATTAATAAACCCAATACCTATGTCTGTACGGTTAGTAGCAGTATAAACTCTATTAAAAACTTTAAGGACGTTTGCGTTTTTACTATCTGTTTTGGAAATATTATTTTTCCAGGTTATTTGCAAAAAATTTTACGTATTTTGCAAATGATTTCATTTTCTCTCGGAAGGAAAGAGAGAATGTTGTGTGTATAATACAAGAAAGTAATAAAAATAAAGGATGAAATGCTGTAATTTATCAATCATTCGTACGTCTGTTACTTTTATTAATCGGAAAAATTGATCTATTGTATGTAATAAATTGCTTCTTCTAATCATTGATGATTGAAACAAAGAAACCTCTATGGCGGCCACGAACATGAATTATTTTATTGGCTTTTCCAACGTTTTAATTTCTTTATGACTCTCTTTCAGGCACTTAAAGTAGAAAAAAGTAACATAAGTTGCAGAACGTGGGAAAGAAGATATAACATACTGACAAAAGTAGAAAGAAATATCTCCGCACGCAAAAAACATAAATTGTAGAATATAGGAAATAAAACATAACTTGTGGACATAAGTAGGAACTTATCTTAAACTTTCGTCTAAAACTCTCATTCCTAACCAGTTTGAAAATTTCGCTTATGTTAATTTTAAAAGAAGGATTTTAATATTAGGATTTTTAAAATACCATAATAGAAAGCAAAATATTTTAGAATAGGTTCAGTAAATCAATTCAATCTTGAATAGATGATCGTTGAACATAAATTCTTCATTCCTATTTATTTTTATGAGATATAATTTATTTTCCAAGTACAGAACTTGCGTTTTTTAACTACAGGGGTTTTTAGTTAAATTTAGATGATCAAAAATTGTAAAAAAGATTCAAAATGTTGAGTAAACTAATAAAAAGAATATAGGAATTTTGTGGCTATTATAATATTGTTCTTTATTGCAATCAGTAAATAATTAAGCTTAATACCAGTTAATTATGCACTGGAGTCTTTAGGTTAATCCTGCCGAGATCCGAATGTATTGGTTTTTCTTTACAAATAGCTAAAACTTTGCTATCAAAAACCGTTATCTTGTTGTAGTATCATGAAATCACAAATTTTAATTTTTAATAACTTCTAACAATTTTTAATTTTACTCTTTAATCTTACTTTTTCTATCTATTAAATAAACTAACAATTAAACTTTCACTTCATATCCCAAAATCCCAAAAGAAAAATCACGCTCATGATAATCCAATTAGCCAACCAAACTACCCAGCCCTCCACCCAAAACTATCAATCTCCCATTTCGCCGCACTCACTCTCATCAACCATCACCATTCCCCCTAAGCGAATCACGCTCATCGCTTTCCTAAAAGCCAGCAGCGTCCTCGACTGCATCCGAGCGCCGACAAATTGACGGCGCTTGCGGCCTAAACGAATGACATAAAGCTCGGGGGCCGTGCGACACTAAAATTTTAAAGCTGTAGTGGACACGCGCGCGACATCTCGGAGAACAGCGCGCAGCTCGCTCGCTTAGAAATATGTTCCCGGGGGCTACTCCAGCCGCTACGTCGATTACGGTTACGGACTCTATTCTTTACGATGCGAGCTTGCGAGCCTCCACGCTGCTCTGCACTAAGCTGCGGCCTATTGGATGGCGTGGTTAAGCGAAACGAGGGTAGAAACTAGCTGGGACGGGGCTGGACACTAATTACGGTCTTGTTTTTGGATTGCGTGCGGTTATCGGTTTTAGCGTTTCGCTAAAGTTTCTTGGTTTTTCATTCGTATGGAGTTTGAAAAGGATGGGGATGCTGATGTGGGGTGAAGGTTTTTTTTATGAATTATTTAGGGCGTGAAATTATTGGGATTTTTTTACTTTTCACTCTGTTGAATTTGTAATAGTTATACCGACAGTAATGCCTCAACCAAAAATACTTATTACAAAAATACTAACACTTATTATTACTACTAAAAATTATTTTGTGTGACCGGCGGAGTTCTGAAAATAAATATTCGGTACATTTGATTTCATGAAAACGTACCCTAATCGTTCTTCGGTTCCAAATAATTATCTCTGCTTTTCGTAAGTTCATTTGATACGAAAACTATACCTAAATACTAATGCCGTGGACTATGCCTTTGCATCAAATGAACAACGTATTAATGGAGTAAATAATTATCCGATGCTGAGATACGATTGGGAAACGATTAAGGTAACATTTCATTAAATCAAGCGTCCACTTTATAAGCTATACATGGATTATGGTATTTCTATGGTTTAAATAGAAAGTCTTAAAATGTATTACTAAAAGAGTTGTCTAAAAACTTAAATATTTAGTGTGTCTTGTAGTTATAACATACTGAAAGATCAATAATTTACATTTTAATATTTACATTTTTCCTAAATATATAAACATTATTTCATTAAGATTAATAAATATTTAGTTTTGAATAATCATCAATATTGTCCAAAAAATTTTATAAATTATTCTTAGCGAAATGGTGGATGTTCCCTAGTTACAAAACGCAGAGTACACATTACCGTACTGAATATTGAAATAAAAAGATTTTTAAAATAGATGGCCGGATCCGAACAAATGCTCTCTATAATATGCCAAAGAAAAATGGAGATTTTTCATGCTTTAAAATGGGTTGTTTTAATACTTGATATGCATAGCTTTTCAGGTCACGTATAATGGATTCGTCGAATCAAATAAGCAAACACAAAAATGGCCCATCCGTCATACGTTCACACATCAAATAATAAATCCGAACCCGTCGCAGAATCCAGAAACAGATTTATTCAAAAAATCCCTACCTCACCGTTAAACAAAACTACTCCCAATCACCAAATACACCAAGTACCAAAAGCCAATAGACAACTACTCCCACGACTTTTCCTCTCAAACAGAAATCCCCTCGCTCGATCCTCCCCCCATTCTACACCGTCACCGCTGCAGTCAGCCCCTGGATAAGTACAAGCCCCGGATCGAGAGAGTCGAGCGACAGCCGGAAAATTCAGCGATCAAGAACGCGAGGGTTTAACGAGCGCGCCGCGCGATAGAGAGAGAGTGCTGATAATTATGGATGCTACAGCCAGCCGAAATCCGCGACAGGGATAATCGAGTTAAGTCGTCGTCGAGCCCGCCATCCAGCGGAAAAGCAAGAGGGCAGGGAATCCCGTAGGAGGGAAAGCCGCGCCAGAAGAAAGCAGCGCTTTCCTCGAGGAGCTATGCAGTAGAGAGGGTATGTTTCGGTCTCGATCGAAGCCAGGGGATAGAGAGGGTGGGATAGAGGAAGGAAGAGAGATTGAGAGGGACTGTGACGCGCAATCGAATGGGAGCCGCGTCAAAGTAGTGGTATCCGCAGAGATCGTGAATATTTTACGCTTGCCAGTGGCGCGCTGGCTCACACACAGCGAGCTTTACGGCGCGCGGCTGGAATCAGGGCTGCGGGAATCCTAAAGCATTGTTCTTCGGGACATCAAACGCGCCGGGGGAGAGAGCGACACACTAGCGTGAGCGCGAGTGGCCCATTGTGCCGGGGGATGATGCCGCGAGATAAACAGTGTGGCTGGAGATCAGGATCGGAAGTTTGGGATGGGCTGGGGGTAAAGGGAGTGATTGTGCCGAGTTTTTGAGTCTGCGAGTGAGAAAGATGAGTAATGTGGCTTTGGGTTGCTTGTGGAATTACTGTGTTTCTTTGCTAGATTAAAAGTGGTAGAGTGTCCGATAAATGTATATAGACTTTGATTGCAGATGGACATGAGCGACCGATAGTTTAAATTTATTTTGAAAAACGATTTAAAGTAAATGTAAATACGAGTTTATGGCTTCCTAAATATATTATAAAGGCTTCTATTTTGTAAAATCACTTGTTTCAAAAAATTGATTTAATATCGAAATTATACAAATTAGGTATTAAGATAATTGTGTTACAAGGTAAAGATATCTTCAATGTCTTTTTATATCTGCGGTATTTCAGTAGATTATAAAATAACTACGGAATCAAATTTCAATTGCACTTTGGAGCAATTGCTTGAACAAATGCCGAAAATGTATGCGACTGTGATAAATACAAAGAGACAAAAAAGAGTATTTTAAGAAATTGAAAATTCATGATTACAATTATTACAATTATCTCATTCTAATTATTGATAACTAATTTATAATTTGTAGAAGTTAATGTCAGTATATATTTAATTTAAAAATATCTATCTTATATCGTGAACAAATATTTTATTTACGAATTCAAATTATTCAGAATCATTTAGTAAAATAATATATATGATTTTTATACATATAAGATAAATCTGTCAAGTATAATATAATTGAAAGATGACTCTATCGATCGCTACAAACTATCTCTAATAGCTATTAAGCCGATGTTTCGGACGTTTTATAATGACGTCCCATTTATCAAATCTATACAAAAAAAATTTAGATAAAAATGTGAACCTAAATGAAGTGATCCAGGTTGCATATTTCTGATCTGTTGCACGATCAGCATTATTAGGATAATACATAAATTTTAAGCATTAAAAATAATATGTAAATATAATGCTGAATTATCAAATTTATCCATCAATATGAATTTACGAAACTATGAACATTATCAATATCACCATATGCTGAAAACTAAATACACAAAACATAGTACCCACCTCAGAGTATTTATTTATATATATTTCATTTATATGAAATATGTTTGGGGATTTCCAAATTAGATCAGCAAAGGGAATTTGAGAATAGAAGCCTCCTGGTGGTCAACTTTTGACTGGTAGAGCATATATTTATAGATATACTAAAATAACAGCTTCATAATTTAGAACAAGAATTTTTCATAAGAAATTGCTAAATCTAATAGATCTTAATCAGGATATATGAATAGTTAAGAATTTTAGATAACCTGTTTATCGTATAAAATTAATCTATATTAAAAATGTTTAATTAATTTGTTTAATTCATTTTGCATCGATTTCTAATAATAAGGAAGTTATATAATTGAGATATCACTTTTAAATATAAAATATGTACCTGGATTTTTATTTCTTCAAGGATTTACACTTACTTCGTAATATGCTGTAGAAAACTAATGATGAAGGATACTATGTAGTGGCCTGAAAAGTAGAAAATGGCGATCAATACAGAAAAAAGACATTTTTTATCATATTTAGATAATTATGTTACTCTAAAGGCGAGATTGAGTAATTTATGACTTTAATATTGAAAATATTGATTACCTTAGTATTATATTATTACGCAAAGGTTCATTTTTATTTAAATAAACTTCTTAATTTAAACTATTACTATATTTTGCATAGATATACTCATTTCGTAATCCATGCGCTTGCTATAAATTATTACTGTGATTAAATTATTACTTAATATTAAATAATCCAATTAATCGATTTTAAATTATTCAAATTGTATCGACCACCTAATTTTATATAATTTTATGTAAACATATAAACTGAATAAGTATTTATCAATTCAAGATTACGTAATATACTTGTACATTATCTTTCAAGAATAATATTCTGCTGCTCGTCTTTGTAAATATATCTGTTTTTATAATTTATATTCGTTACAAATTTATTTCAAATATCTAATAGTTATTTATTTTTCATCAAGCAGCAATTTTAATCTATCACAAATTCTGGTACCAAAGCTAAATATTCAGGAATAGTCGACGAGTTAATTGATAGCAGTCTCGTGTATAATTGCGCAGAGTATCATACAATGAAGACTACAAAGACTACATAAAGCAACGGTTAGTTAGGGAAAAGGGCTATGCGAGAACACAGAGCGGGTCAAGCATCATTGATTTTAGGTGATTTTGGGAAAGCTGGTTGCTCGAAAATCGAATTGGTCGACTGAGCGGAGTGCTCATATCATCCGAACAACGGAGATAAAGAGAGAGGGGGGGGGGAGAACCTGTAGCCATATCGAGAATCGAAATCCGATACTAGATGGTACATTCACCACCGAAAGGGATGACTTTGTACTAACATGGCTCTGCGGTATTTTGAATCCTACTCTCTTCCTCTCGAGAAAACAAAAGACATACAGCTGTAAAATATATTTGACGCATTGAAAGGAAGGGTGAAACAGGAAGAGTAAAAAAGAAAGAGGCGCGCAAAAAGTACTACAACGATTACATAAGACACGATTACATTTTTCCTCTACATCCAGCTTTCCATGCTCTACTAACTACTGATCCATATTCCACCTCACTATTGACTTTTGTTTCAGCTTCACTGGTCACTCGAAGCTCCATTCCTCCTCGCGTCTTTCTCTTTATTTCCGGCCTTTTTTCTCAACCATAGCAGCTTTTTCTCCTCCTCTTTTTTTATCGGATGTGTGTACGCTAAAATCGATGAGGCGCTTCGCATGTCTTTTTTGTGTACGTTTTGACGGCGCGCGGCTTTTCGAGTTCAATTACCGAAAATGTGTCGAACAGGGGGCTTGACTTTTTGAATGGCTCGCGAGCAATGCAGTATGCAAACAATTTTACTAGTATGCACAAGCAGTAGAGAGAAGAGAATACAGAGCTTTTCCGAGTGTCATCGATTGATAGTAGTTAAAAAAAGGCGTAATTTGGGCTTAACGATGGAACTGGATTTTATTTGTTTACCCTGTTAAGGATTTATTATATGACAATGGAGCGTCATTAAACGTGATTCTATTTTTATGAACTATATCCAAAATATGAATATTAAATATGTGCATTTTTGATGACCGCATATAATCATTTTATTTTGATCCGTTGTGACAAATGAACTGCATGGAACATAAAAATCGAATATCGTAGAAGATTCGGTTATTACAATATAATACAAACGAGTAAGCGAAAGTAGAACACGATTGCATGCATAGAAGGTAAGCATAAAAGCTACCATATGTCTGTGTGCTTATCAAGAGAAATAGCATTTTAATGTATTTTAAATGCAGAAATATACAGAATGTTTTATAATGAAATTATGCAAAATAGATAAACGCACGTTTAAAAAAATATAAGGATTTTTTAAACAAAACCAAACAACGTAAAAACTATGTGAGCTAACCGCATGTCGAGTGCCAAACAGCTCGATCCAAACGGTCAATTCTGTTTGCAGGCCTGTTATGAGATTCAATCATCGAGGCTCGAAACTATCATCAATTCAGAGATGAAGAGGGTGAATCTTCGCGCGGCACTGCTAGCGAGCAGTAGAATGACTGGTACGAAATGGAAATTTAACCTCACCTTCGAAGTCGCCTGAACGCAGCAGGATTAGAGAACCTTTGAAAATATGGGTACGCCACTCAGACATCCTTTGCTCATCCAAAAATCTTTCAGTTGATGGTCTCACTTCGCAACTATCAAACTAATTTAGTAAATAGAGAATTCAATTTAGATGATCAAATGAATTTGCACTTTAGGCAAGAAAACTAAGTTTAACGATACGAATCTAGAAGGTTTATCAGAATTTCATCCCAGAATACATATCACGGCTGACATTTATTACTCACGTTTTAAGTGATTTAAATATAGATCTGTCTTACCAATATCGGTGAATGAAATAAATATTCTGTGAACATTTTGGAAACGACAGAAATACAACAGTACACTGTAATGGATGCAGAAGATATAATAAATGCACAAGAAGTCATTAACCAGTCAAATAAAGATTTTTTGGAATAAATACACCTGCTCGATCTAATGATTTTAGCTGGCAAGATTCATTTAACACAGAATTCTTCGAAATATCTGTCGAAAAAAGAAAAAAAGTTACATCTCCTGAACAAGTTGTGCTGGTAGATCAAAATGACGTCATCGTCCATATAAAAATAAATGAAATAACGGATGAAAAATGTGTAAAAACTTTTGCACTGATAGAAAAAGAGAAGGCGGAAGCCAAAATTTAAATTGTGCAAATGCTATTCAAGAATCGCCTTCTATTACGATAAGAAGATACCAACACTTAAAAGTAAGAGAATTATCTCACTTATAAAAAGGAATCCTAGTCGGGTGAGGTGACGAATAGTAAGTATACTAAGACCGTTGAAAAATTATCTGTTTCAAATTTAGGTGAACAGATTAAAGCTTCAATTGATAAACTGAAAGTTCATGCAGTAAGAGATTTTTCAACGCAAGCAAATATGGGTGATATTGATGATTATACATTTGGTGACTATACCAAAAATATCATGTCTGTAGAAAAAATATGAGTACCAAGCCGATATGATATAAATAAAGACAATCAAACGGAATTTTGCAGTCAGTTAAGACGGGAACAAGAATTTAACATGGTTAACCCAACGGCGAAAAAACTACGAGTCGAATAATAGATGTATGTCTGTATTACTATTCCCGTCCTTAGTTAGGAACCTACCCTTTCTACATAGTTTTAAGCGGGCGCTGAGGGGGCACCTATTCGATCTCGACTAATGCCACTTACTAATTTATT
>JAPYZB010002417.1:0-13675 GCA_030522745.1 Eupelmus kiefferi
ATTAGAACAGTATCTGTTTTTGTTCTGTTATTTGTAAATTTATATAAAACTTTTCCCTTGGTCTGCAGTTTTGAGAAATTTCTGTTGTTAATATCCTCTCCTATTTGCTCTTCGTTCATTTCACTATCATTGTCAATACCAACAATTTTTATTTTTGGTTTACCTTGCTGTTCAATTGACACCTCAACTTGTTGAATGATACTGGATATCACATTTTGTGCTGCTTCAGTGCTCTCAGCATCTACACAGCTTATTTCAAAAACATTGTCTTTTTTCTGCCTTATAAATTTTGTTTATATCGTTTTCTCACTTATGATGCATTCTTTCAGCAAGTTCATTGTGTCACTACGATTTTCATGTATATTTTTTATTGTAATTTTTGGCACTGTATTTGGTTTAGTTTTATGACCTGATAATACTTCAGCAAAGCTTTAAACATTAGTCTGACTTCCACTTAATTTTTGTTTTTGTAATTCTATGTAATCCTTTTGTATTTGGTTCTTGTCTTGTAATTCTTCAACCAACCTTTTTAGTAACGCATTTTTTTTAACTAATGCACTTATTTCACTTTCTGTATCATTTTGATCAATTGTATTGTTAAGTTTTTCAATCGTTTTGTCTTTCGAATCTTTCAAAATTTCCTCTCTGATTTCTTCAGATGTTTTCATTTTTATACTAGCGACTACTTTTTCGCCACATCACTTAGCACGTGTTCACCTGTATTTGAGGTTAGGTCTTTGAAGTTCTGTTCCGGACAAATTACGAGGTACATACCAACGAATTTAGTGTTTTTTGTTTTTTCAAAATCAATTCTGTGATATACATTTTCACAAATTATGCATATCACAGTTGCCACTTGTTGCTTTGGATGACACTTGTAGAATTTTCTCTTCGATCGATCGGGAAGCTCTTTACTCGGCGGAGCCATGTTGTTTTCATTTTTATTTATTATAGTTTATTTTATAGATTTAAAGAAGACTTGCATTGTATACCTCTAGCATAAATAAAAATAAAATTTCTTTTTTAATAAGGTTAGGTTAAGTTATATGTGATAGAGTTTTGCATAAAACAGTTTTTTCTTTTACTCTTCTGCTTTGAAGCTATAGAAGTGCCTGGTATAAATGCGCGCACTTTTATATAGCGGCTGCCGCTATCTTGCCTTACGAACGGCTATATATATATATATATGGGTAAGGCGCTCGCTTGAGTAGTCAGCAGACGTCGCGTGTTTAGTAATAGCGGCCTCCTGTCACCTTGTTGAGGGCCTTGAGCGACGATTGTGTTGACTGGCTTAGCAAAATCTTAAACGGGATGCTGGATTCTCACTCATTCCCGGAGGAATGGCGGAATTTTGATGTCTGTTTTATTCCCAAGAGCGGTAACAGAGGTTTTTGACCTATCGCGCTGGCTTCCAATTTATTGAAGGTGCTTGAGAGGATTCTCAACGACAGATTGCAGTGGTGGATCGTGGCAAACGATTGCCTTCCAAAGAACTTCAGGTTCAGAAACTTTTTTATGTTTGATTAACGATATTCTTTTTATCGAAATGAGTGAAAAAAAAATATTTTTTTATTGTGTTTAAATTATTTTAGCTATAAATTGTAAAAAAAAAATAAAAAAAATAGTAAAATTAACAAAAAATGAGTTAAAAGAGCATGTCACTAATTACTTCATAAAAACGAAATTAAATAAGATTGGTCAAAAAAAACTTTTTGGAGCTTATTCTACGATAGATTTCCTACCAAAATAATCAATTTTGACCGAAATTGACTTTTTTAATCGTGGTGTGTCCCCTTAGTAATAAGTTTATAGGATTTTTTAAGAAAATCATTTTATTTTTTGATTAAATTATTCAGTTCATCAATAAACAATCAAAATGTAATTTCTTTTTAAGTCAGCCTATACTGTACGAAATGGGACCATCTTTTATTTAATTTGTTGTTTAATATAACAAATTGAATATCATTTGCTTTATTTTGTTTACTTTAAAACCTTTCGAGACTTCTTCATTTCTTTATAGGCAAAATTCGTCTTTTAATAAAAAAAGGGCTTAACATAAAAAATATTATATTTTTTTATTGCAAATGATAAATAAGATTAACATTGTTTATTTCCTGGAATGACGTCTCTATATGATGATTTGATCACAAGTAATACAGCATGTGAGTTTGATTATTAAAAAATTATTGTAAGAGAATTTGTTGATATTTTAAAATGCGAATTATCTCATTTTGTTTAGTTTCTAGTTTACTTCGAATTTCACTAATTCATTAATTATTTTAAACATCTTATAATTCGTATAACAATAAAATTAGTTTGAAAATCGTGATCAGAATAACATTTTCAGGCTATTCTTAACTGTCACGTACGCGAGTACGCATACGTGCCGCTTGCGCTAGCGAGCGCATTCCACGGATCAACACCCGTGCTGACGCAGCTCGACCTTGCCGGCCGAAGATGCAGAATTGCACATTCTGCATCTTTGGCACGGCTCACCTACGCGCGGTTGACGACCGATCGTCAGACCGCGACCGACCTCGGGCGAACTACCGCGCCACGACTGTCTCACTAGGACATAGAGACAATAAAGATACGTCAATTTAATTCTGCCGCCTTATTCACTCGGAGAGTGGACCCACACCCACCCACGTAACAGACTGGCATCCCTTGTGGCTCTTCGAACAGGTTGGGCAAGATATTATACGACGCGTTTTCGTAGGTAGAAACGGAGTCTTTTTTTAAACTCGCGTACGAGAATTTACAAGTGAAGCCAAGGTAGCGGAAGGAGATCGTCAGAGGGAAGGATGATCAGCAGATACATCGTGTTGCTGGTTCTTGTCATCGAAAAGTAAGTAAGACAGAATATTTTATTTGTTACTAGATAGAAATTTCCGCGTGTGATAAGATTTAATAGTAAGTGCCGTAGTAGGATAAAACTCAAGTGCGCCGCGTTAGTTAGAATTAAAATAAAAGGAAAATAGTAAATACTAGAAGAATATCAAAAGTTAGAGATAAGAAAATGACTTTCTCCGGGTTCTTTTTACGCGCAAAAGGGGACAGCGAACAAGTGAATAAGGGTGCTATAAGAAAACGGCGGGACGATTCGTTGTCACCGATTCGATCGTATCATAGTGAAGCAGATATTCATAGGTCGTTGCCGTTATCAGACAAAGGTAGGAAAATAGCCAAAACAGTTTGGAAAGATATCGGTAAATTAAGCATGGAAGAGAGAGTAGCGTTGCTCCTGTAGCTTATCGAGACCCTTTTGGTCACATAGCGTGTAGATCGTGCAATTCGTGCTGTCCAAATGGGGAAAAAGGGAAAGCGGCAAGAAATGTATCATGGGAAAGGCCACCATGCGGTGCAGGACAGAGTATCCCGGAAAAGCTCACTTTAGGTGGAGAGCAGGCGAACCATAATACAGAATTGCCACACAGATCTAAAAGGCCAAGCTTATACCCGTTGCATCATGCGTTCAATGGAAATCCGGAAAATCTTATGCTATTTGGTTCGGTAATTAGGCAAATTGTGGAAGACTTCGGGTCGAAGAATGAAAAATATATCTTGTTCGTGATAGGGAATAAATTGACCGGTCAAGCAGCTGACCGTTATGCCACGAGACTAATGCAATATAGTTCAGAAGAAAGCTTGCTATCAGATTTAATTATGCAGTATAGTAACGTAGGAATTGCGGATCACATTTTAGCACAGTTAAAAGTGATAAGTCAGCAGCAGAACAAATTAGCGGGAGATTACGGCATACGGGTACTCAAACTGCTAAATAGACTGTCGACGATATATGAGACAGCGCCTGGGCTGGAAAGAGGCGAGAGAGAATGGAGGAAGCGCAGCGCGGAACACGACGCATTACAGCAATTTTTATTTGGGTAAGTGAGTCATTTAGAGGCTCAGGTGCGTAACGAGCGCCCTACAATCCTACACGAAGCCATTTCAGTTGCAATTGACTACGAATGCAAGCAGACGGCGTGGAGATCTAGTCCCTATTCTAGCTCGTGGCCTCAGCAATCTGCGAACGTAATGATAGCCGCTGCGGAAAAAGTGTGCGAAACATGTAACGCGAACACTCACGAGGGGAAAGACTGGGACAAAAAGCAGTCTGAAACCCAAGAAGCCGTTAATAGATTTGAATATTGTGATAGGCTAGGCCATATAACTTCGGAATGTAGGACACTCGAGAGTCACATTAAATCCGGAAGAATACACGCAAATAATGTTAACGGAAATCGAAATAATAGTGGGGGCAATTTTAGCAACGATGGCAACAATCGCGGTTATAACAACAACTATAATAGAAATAATTTTAATAATAATAATAATAGAGGGCACAATAATTATGGCAATCGCGGCAATTTTAGCAATAATAATCGGAGATCGTAGGGTAATAACAACCAGAGTAACTACGGTAATAATAATAACAGCAGAAATTGGCAAAAGAGCAATGGGAATAGTTATCATAATAATAATCAGCGGTTTAATAATTCGGCAGATCGAGGGGGAGATTATAAAGACGCTAGGAATAGCTATGACAGGCGCGACGACTTGCGTAGGAGCAATAATAAACAGGAAAACGTGGATTACCGACAGCCTAAAAACGCTAGCAAGTCTTTAAACCTGCAGGATGATCGGCGCAGTCCTCAGGCGTCGGGTAGTCAGGCCCAGCAATAAAAAGCAGGCCTGAACCGCAGGTGGTGAGCATACGATTCGCGAACGTAGGACGTAAGCCACCCATTGTGATTCTCGAGAGCGACGATATAAGAGAGGGTACCGCGAGGATTTACGTAGATACTGACGCAGATATCTCAATAATTAAATCAAACAGGATAAGTGCAAATGTGCGCATAGATAATAACTATGTTTTAGAGATAACGGGAGTCGTACCGGGGGAATGCCACACGTTAGGGAAAGTGCAATTAGTTTTGCAAGGTTTCACTTGCAAAGTTCACGTAGTACCCGACAGTTTCCCGATTGATACAGACGGGCTGATCGGATGGGATTTCATAGATAAATATGGCGGGCGAGTTGATGCCGCGCGGAAACGCATAACGGTTTGAAATCTCGGGAAGAATGAGAAGAGTCATTTGCGCGCGTCAAAAATAATGATGTGAAAGTCAGGTGGGTACCCTTACAGAACATAGAAGAAGGAATATTGTTCGGGAATTTGTCGCTGAGAATCGAGATGGGAAGGTGTACGCAGAAGTAGTAAACACAAATAGGGTTAGTGTCGAAATAACAGTTCCGGAGGTCGAATTGATTGTATGCGAAACCACGAAAGCGAGTGGATTTATAAATGTCGGTGAGGACGACGAAACAAATGAGAAAAACGTTCAAAACAAAGTAAGTTTGAGACGACTAATTGAAGAAGAAAAAGAGTCAGCAAAATACAATATTAACGAAGAAGCAGGAAGAGAGTGTGAAAAAAAGAGAGGATCGAGACGGTTATGAAACTAGTAGATACGGAGGGTTGTAACGAGGAAGAAATTCAGCACGTTTGTGATATAATTACAGAAAATCCATATGTTTACGGCCTTGACGGAGAGCTACTCCCGGCCACAAACTTGCTGACTCACAAAATTATCACGAACTCGAATAGGCCGGTTCGCGCGAAAAAGTACAGATATCCGCCAGCGTTAAAAGAAGAAATGCAGAAAGAGATTAATAAACTTCTTTAGGGCGATATTATCGAACCTTCCAGTAGCCCACACTCATCCTCAATGTAGATAGTTCCAAAGAAACCCGATGCGCAGGGAAATAAAAGGTGGAGATTCGTTACAGACTTTAGACAGCTGAACAAGATAACTGTAGGAAGTTGTCATCTGCTGCCATTCACGACGGTTATATTGGAGCGGCTAGCTTCCGCAAATTATATTACAGAAGCAGATTTGGGGCAGGGCTTTTATCAAATAAAAATGGACCCTGAATCTGCGCCCTTAACGGCATTTTCTGGACCTACTGGGAGTTACCAGTATAAGCGCATGGCTGTGAGCCGAAGGAAGCACCAATAACATTTAGTAGGGTGATGGCTTTAGCCTTAGCGGGCCTTCAAGGGACAGAACTGGAAGTGTACCTCGATAAAATAATGGTGTTCGCGGAGACACTAGAAGAGCACGGGATACGCTTTAGGAGGTTAATGAAGCGGCTCGTGGATGCAAATCTAACAATAGAACCGAAAAAATGCCAATTTTTAAAACATAAAGCGCACGTATTGGGGCATACCGTACAACAAGTACCAGAACGAGAGACGACACATGATTCGCCTTTCGAAAAAGGGTCTGAGGAAGGAATTGAGGACGTACCTCGAGGCCAAGGCGGAAGCCCGAGAGCAGAGTCAACTTACGAAGAGCCATTTGAGGTATACGAGCCTAATAAGCAATGCGCTGAGCCGAATCAACGATTTGTACGCAGTGACGAAATACCCTCATTGCCGATGGGCAATTGCTTATTTTATTCGCTAATGAAACTCTGCAATTTAGGGATAACAACAGATGAATTAAGGCATGAATTGCTGAATGCAGACAACCTTAGGACATATACGGAATACGGAAATGAAGACTGCGTATATATTTTCCCATGAGAATATAAACAAAATGTGTGCGTGCACTATAAAGTTGAGGAAGAGCCTGCGCATTATTGCCATTATAGAGCGAATTTATCGGATAAATTTATCCATTTACATCTGAAGGGGATATATTACACACCCTACTTACCAATAGGAAGGCTAAACACATGGCAGAGAGGTTTGATAAGTAATGATGAGGATAATAATGACCCTTCGAGCCCTTCGGAATCTCAGCAGGATCGGAATTCGACCTCAGAGCCCTGAGATAGGCACGGGCACGGCGGTTCTTCCGATAATGCGAATAATCATACAAGCGATCCGGAGCAGCACGAGGAGATGGAATGTGATGATGGAGATATTAGGGAGGAAAGTACACATGATGATCACGAAGGTCACGAAGTGCATCAAAGAGGATCGGGAGAATCACAGCGACAAGTAAATGAAGCAGCCTCAGATGGAGAGGATCAATCAAATAATGGAATAATTCAGGACAATCAAGGATTGAGGGACCCTGAGCAAGTACGCGATGGCGGTGACGAGAGCATACGGCAGCCGTAAGGGTAACAGAGGGCTCAGGCATACACAGACACGCTGGAGAGATGCCTTGTAATCAACGCCAGGCCTCCGCGAGAGAAGCACCTTGGATTATTGAGGGAGAGGAGGAACTTCAGCGATTCACAGGGTTGAAAATTCTATCCGACCATCCATTCAGGTTTAGGGAAAACCTAATTTACTTTATGACAACACACTGCTTTTTATCAATAGAAATTATAGAAGCTCTGGTGGCAACGAACTGGTCAGCAGAGGGTTTGCCTTAGGAGAAATTCATATGACAGATTGTAAGGACGTGAAAATGATGGGAATGTTTATAAAAATCCATATCGATGACAGGCCCATACGGTCGGATATAATTAAATGTCTTAAAACGCTGAAGCAAATTGTAATAGCCAGGGAAATAAAAAGTTTTGGGATTATTAGGGATTTAGCCCTTTTGTCATTGGCTGAGTGGGCTTGGTTCGTGGAACGCTTTAATGTAATTTTTGAGGGTGTTCTCGTAATAGCGGTGTTTTTCCAAAATAATTTACCAGTACCTGTAGAGGATAGGTACAAAATTATTAAAGAATATCATGAGGCGACCATCGGAGGTCATTCAGGGATAAATAAGACGTACAGTAAAATAGCCAGATATAACTACTGGAAGAACATGAGACCGGATGTACGTCAGTTTGTATTAGGTTGCGCAGACTGCCAAACAAGGAAATTAGTGAGGGTTAAAACGCGTCTACCGTTAGTGATAAGTGACACGCCGGTAAAGCCATTTGACAAAATATCTATGGACTTTTATGGCCCCTTGGCTGAGACGGGGAAGGGATTTAGATATATTTTGACGGTACAAGATTGGTTGTCGAAATATTGTATATTAACACCAGTAAAGGTAGCAACGGCAGAGAAAGTAGCTAGGGCTCTCACTGAATAAGTGATTTGCTATTTTGGTTCACCAGCATCCCTTTTGACTAATCAGAATCGGTTGATGGAGGAGTTCGCGCGGATATTTAAAATAGATAATTACTATTCTACGGCGTATTACCCACAATCTAACGGTGGAATAGAAAGGATGCATCATATGCTGACAGATTACTTAACAAGCTATGTAAGCAAGACCAATGAGTGGGACGAATGGACAGCATTATGTCAGCACGCATACAATTGTACAGAGCATGACGGCACAGGGTTCACGCCGCATGAATTGGTCTTTGGAAGAAAAGCGCGAACACCATCCAGTTATCCGCCAAGGGAACAGACACTGCTGTATGGCGATTATTTCGCAGACCTATATGCAAATTTAAGTGAGATGCAAACGTTAGCTGCAATGAACCTTGTTCAAGCTAAATATAGGTCAAAGTTCTACTATGATAGGAAGTTGAACATAAAGCATTTCAGAGAAGGGGAGATGGTGTTTGTTTTAAAGGAGCCACAAAAGGGTAAATTCGATAACCAGTATGAACCATATGAAATAACTGGCATAAATTACACAAACCATAACGTTAAGCTGCAGCACAGATAGAATAAAACGCGCAACAACTTTGAAGGCACCGCCGCCACCAGTTATGGCTACACAAGAGAAGTAACTAGCGGTGTACCCTCACGGCGTACCCTCGCGGTGTACCCTCACGGCGTACCCCCGCGCTATACCCTCACGGCATACCCCCGCGGTGTACCCTCACGGCGTACCCCCGCGATGTATTTCAGTGGCGTACACTCGCGAGAAGGCCAGTGATAGGCTCTTCAAGTGTATAAAGGGAAGCGATAATGCATAAAATTTGTGATTTAAAAAAAAAAGTTTTTGGGGGACAAAGTAATTACAGAAGGAGTAGTAGATGTTTTTTTTATTTTTTTCCGCGGCCTTTGGACGCGGAATGTGACAGGATAGGCTATGTTTTAATGTTGGAATGGGAGTTAGTATAAGTGTAAAACTAATAGGAGGAAAATAGGCAGGAACTAGTAAGGGGGAACCGGGCGATAATTAAGTACGAGTATTATCAATTCCTTCTTGGGACTATCAACGATAGCCCATTTTGTATAAAGATTCCTCTCGAAAGAGGGGGCTCTCCTCTCTAATATGCAGTGGATTGATCACAGGTAGGAGAGACAGACATCGAAGGAATGAGAAATACGACCTCAGACATAGTAATCTATCACTGAAATTTATGCAGCCTCCGATTATGGGGCCAGTGCAAGGGTCCGCAATAATCTACCAATTGCCACACACAGGGTCGCAGCGGGCTGTACAGCAGGCCAACATGGTGAGCCAGCAAGGTGGTCAACAGAGGGGGTAACAGGGAATTACATATCCAAATACATCCTACAAGATACCAAAGAATAATCGCTAACTTCACACTCACTAACACCTAATAAAACTAACTAATTACAAGGGAACCTATGACGGGCAATTATGGATTCAAATAGTCAGATATATTTATTTATGGATAAAATAAAATGTCGAAAAAAAGGAAGGATTACGATACTAACAATTAACACACTAACATTTAAACAATAGATTGTTTGTTAACAGGGCAGCCATGAGGAACACGATGTACCCCGCGGATGTACTCCTACGGATGTACCCCTACTGATGTACCCCTACGGATGTACCCCCACGGATGTACCCCCACGTGAATTTTTACAGCGTCAAGACAAGGCGACCATAACGAGCCTTCAAATTACAAATAGAGATTGAATCTGCGTAATTGATTGAAAATCAATATAGGAATATGGCAGTCTACAAGAATGAGATCTAGACATAAGAAATATTGAATAATGAAGAAAAAATATACACGAAAATATGGAAATAAAAGTTAGATTTAAATAATCTTAGGGTGAATGAATGCATGTATGTTTGAGAGAAAGAGAGTGAAAGAAAGAAAGGATCTTAAAACCGAATCTAGGTACTTAGAAGTATGAATCATAAAATTGAATTGAAACACTAGAGTGAGAGTGTCAATGGCGTTACTAGATTATAAATAGATAAGTATGAGAGAAATAAACAAAGAATCGATATGCCAGTGGCTACAGCATGGAGAGGCTTCATTACCGGAAGCTTTCGATGGGTTAATGGAGGACGACAAAAAAGAGTTCGTTCCAAAAATGGTGACGAAAGGGTCTGCGTGCATAGAGTTCGCAAAAAAAAAGTTGTCTCAAATAAACAGGGAAGAAATAAGGAAGGAAAGCAGTGATTTGGTGCATATGCAGGATGTAGCTATACATGGACGGTGTATGGAATCGGAGGAGAAGACAAATAAAATAGCATTCCTGTGTAAAACATGGCAAGAGAGAAGGGATGGCAGGGATTATAAACGCTAGTCAATGCGTGACAACCCACAATAACATAGATTAAACAATAGGTATAGAGTTGAATTTTTTAACCATTTTTTTCTTGTAGATAGCGATGGCGAATAGCGAATGGTTCGGAGAAAAGCGTTTGCACCAAAAAAATGTATTATTGTTATGAAGTACTAAGATTATAATTATATACCGACAGGCTTATGAAAAAACAATAGAATATATATATTTTAAGACAACAGGACAAATGTAAAATAAACATAGGGACTTTAAAATAATATGGAAAAAAATAACAAAAAATAGCAAATATACAAATAGTAGAATAAATATCCGTATAAAGTAAATAATAGAAAGCAGTAGGTATTTTCGTAAATAATATAATAACGGGTTAGTTATTCATAATAATGTTAAGTATGATAATAAAAAAAATTATATCAATAATTGTGTATAACAAAAATTAGTATTATCAAATTATTATATATGACAGGAAGTAGAATATATTGTTATTATATTGTAAGAGCCAGCCGCTGATATAATTGTAATTGTAAAAAAAAAGAAAATGTTTATAAACACGCAGATAACGCCTCGGTGCGTGGGAGAACGTCAGCGAGGACACTGACGCCGCAGCTTCATACGTGTCACGTAAGCGAGCACGCATACGTGCCGCTTGCGCTAGCGAGCGCATTCCACGGGTCAAAACCCGTGCCGATGCAGCTCGGCCTTGCCGGCCGAAGATGCAGAATTGCACATTCTGCATCTTCGACACGGCTCACCTGCGCGCGGCTGACGACAGATCGTCAGACCGCGACCGACCTCGGGCGAACTACCGCGCCGCGACTGGCTCACTAAGACATAGAGACCAATAAAGGTACGTCAAGCCAATTCTGCCGCCTTATCCACACAGAGAGTGGATCCACACGTAACAACTCATATTAACAATAAATTATTATATTTATATATTTTTAACTACATCGTTTAGTAGAAAATTTATCACTTAACAAAAAACATTCTGTGACTTTTTGCTCTAAATATATTATTAATAACTTTCGAAGCTTAATTATATATTGGCTATTGAGAAATAAAAGAGTTATAAGATAATAACTGTAGCGATATCATAATTATAATTTTGATAAACGTATGCAATATTTTATTACTGATGTTAGAAACTCAAAACGATAATCCATTTCTATGAGAAATTTTTCAAGTGCAACAATTGTATAAAAAATATTTAAAGAAAATACTAGAAACATTATCTTTAATATTTTTAGTGACCTTTTGACAAAGTTATCAAAAAAGTTTCTCTAAACGTTTATCGAAACACTTATCATCAAATGAAAAAACAACTGAATAATTGTTGAGTGTAGAGTTTAAAGGTATCCCCCTTCCTGTTGGAAACTTTAGAGAAAAATTCTTGAAAGTACACGGGTAAGCTTCCTGGGAAGAATCGTGTACGGTTTCACCCAATCTTCCTGGTAGCTTCCTGAACAATTCCACGTAATATTAAGAATTTTTAAAAATTTGAAAATTCCACGTAAGATTCTGTGAACCTTCCGGGAACCTTCCATGAACGATTTCAATGCAAACTTATTGAAACTTTCATTTAGGTTACAGCAGTCGATCTGGTAAGCTTCCGGAAAGCATATTTGGTAACCTTTTAGGAATATTTCTGAATTTCTTTCTGCAATCTTCCACTGAAAATTGCAGGAAGAATCAGTGGAATATTCCACGGAAGGTGAGAGGAAGATTCCTGGAAGACTACGAATAAGATTTCTGAGAATAGTTATAGTTATAGGTAGTTCATTTATTTCACACTTTAGTATAAATATTAATACATGATTAATAATTATTGCTCGTTTTACAACAGAGTATGTCACTGCGTTTTCTTTACATAATTTAGAATGCCATATCAGAGTTTTCCTTTTTCGCTTTAGAATGTCATTTAAAAAGAATATTCCTGTAAGGTTACATGCAATCTTCCTGAAAGCTTCCTGAAAAGTTCCGTGTAATATTCAGATTTCTGACAATTTGAATATTCCGCGTAAGCTTCCGTTAACCTTCCGGGAAGCCGCCATAAAAGATTCCAAAGCAAACAACTTTTATTTAGGTTACAGAAGTTGATCCGATAAGCTTCCAAAAAGCAAATATTGTAAGCTTCTAGAAACTTTTATGAATTTTTTCCTGCAATCGTCCACCGAAAATTGCAGGAAGATTCGGTGGAATATTCCATGGAAGATTAGTGAAAGATTCCTGAAAGCTTACGGGTAAGCTTCCTGGGAAGATTCCTGTAAGGTTTCACGCAATCTTCCTAGAAGCTTCCTGAAAGGTTTAGCGTAATTTTCAAATTTGGAAAAATTTGAATATTTCACGTAAGCTTCCTGAACCGTCTGGGAAGCTTCCATGAAAGATTTCAAAGCAAACTTATTGAAACTCGGGTAGTAAACGCACCCTCGTGAAAAATATTCTTGATCAGGCAGTAAACTCACCCGCGGGAAAAATCTGCTACTTGTGCCCCTTGTTGCATAATGTACTATTTATAACACTCGGTGTTTTAAATTTGCACTTACAGGACGCTTTTGCGTGGCGTAATTAGTGCTTTTTAGCATGGTTCAGATAGCATTTTAAATATGCCACGGTACTCGTAATTAATGATTATTAATAATCCAAATCACTCTAAAATCAGTTTTATACTTGGTTATTAAAATAAATGTAATAGCACGTTTAAACTTTCATGGAAAGTAAAAGAATCTTGAGAAAATGATGATAATAATGTTTCGAGATTTTAGGTTAATTTGTCGTCAGCTACATAACTTGTAGTTGGCTGCATAAACAAGATGGGACACTCATCACAGTTCTATTTATCGCAATATTTAATTTAAATTTTTGAATTTTTATGCGTGAAAAGTTATAAAAAAATACTCTATGTTTCACTTTTTCTTTCTTTCTTTCTTCTTGACGGCATTTCACTTTTTTTATGGTTAAACACGATGTGAAACCGTGCTATTGAGGTTAGAGTAATATTAACAATTAATTTTCTTTATGATTTTACGCACCCACCCAACCCTCCCCCCCCCCCGCCCTGTCTGCCGCCCTCACCTCCACCCCGGACTTAAGGGGGCCAGCCTGAGTTGAAATCATTAAAAACAAATAAAACATTTATTGCTGTTTAAAATAGTATATCATAGCTTTTATTAATATAAATTTTTTGTACTATCTATATACATATTACAGATCATTTTTGCACATTTAAGTGATTTATAT
>JAPYZB010002418.1:0-12021 GCA_030522745.1 Eupelmus kiefferi
CCCCACCTTCAGAGCCCAGCCGCAGCTCAAGCTCGCAGTCAATACAGCCGGTATAATTTTCCCGCCGCCGGGATTCGCCGACGTACAAAAGAGACAAATGTCTTAGGCTTACGGGCGATGCATAATGCACGGCCGGCTCCGCGTAAACACGCGAGCCTCGTAAATTGTTCGTCGGCTGAAAGCGAGCGCGCGCCCCGAGTCCGGCTTTGTGACTCGGCCGAAAATCCCGGCCAGTTTTCGGCAGGCCGCGATAAGCTCGCCAGCGCTGACGAGCTTAACTTCCTCTTTCTCCTTCTCTCTCTCTCTCTCTCTCTCTCTTGCAGCTCTAAGCGCCCCGGCGCATCCTCGATGCATAATAACCAGCGAAGGGAGTTCGTGCATTACACTTAAATTAAATTAAACGCTTTTGTTGGGAGGCTGGCGGGCTGCGGGGTTATCGGAGTTTTATGTCGTATTGTGCGGCGAGGGAGAATGGAAAAATGGATAATGTGTTTTTGTATTGTTATTTTATTGCTGATAATGAAATTTAGATATTGTATTATTTTAATTGTATCAGATATATTTCTGAGTAGTATCAAACTATATCTAAATAATTATTGAAACTCAAATTTCGAAAATCAATGAATAGTTAAAATAGGAACAACATTTTTCAAACTTTCTATGCAATTGCGAGCCAAGCACTATAATCTATATGTATTCACTCCAATTATATTCACATTTTTTCCTGTCGTGGGCGTATCACTGCTCTCAAGCAATATCCCGGACAGCGACCCTTGGAAAACAATCAATATTACGCTGAGGCGGCATTGTCTCCATGAAAAAGCGTCTACTTATTTAAAAACTATTAACCGCAACGTGCAAGAACCAATATTACAAGAGCGTTTTCATCTGCCCGCGCTTAAAGCCGACAAACGAAATTACGCATTAAACTCGATCCTTAATCCTCTGCACTCGAAACTCCGCGACTGCGAAACAAACACTTGGGGCAACTTTTCGAATTCGCATTGTGCGAGCTGGAGCTCGCTCCCTCAATTATTCGTTTATATCGACCCTTCCGCTCGCTTTCTCTCTTTCCGTCTCCTTCTCCTACGGTCATTTCTTTTGCCGCTCGCGCTCGCGTTTTATTCAAGAGCCTCTTCAAGAAGTTCCACGGCCAAGTTTCGCACTCGCCCGCGCTCGCGGTTGTAAAATACAAAGCCTCCAAAGCTCTCCCACTCGCTCCTTCCGCCGCCGGGCATTATCCTTATTTACGCGGGCCCTTATCGTTATGAGCGCACATTCAATTCGCGCGCCTGTATACGGGAAGAGGGAAAAAAGAAATCGTACGTTTTAAAACTGCGGAAACCCAGTGAGGCTAATCGAGAAATACGATATATCCCCGCGCGCACTCGCTGTCCTTCTCCTTTCCCTCTCCGCGACGTCAGTTGCGGCTGGCATTAGCAGACTTTGCCTATTTCCCGGCTGATTTATGCCGAAGCTTTATTGAATCGCCTCTTTGTTATAGAGCGCAGAGCCGCGCGGCGCCACGTCCCCGCATTATTTTCCTTCTCCTCGTCATTTTATCTCCAGCCGCGCGCGCGGCTCGCTCTGCTTCATTCGACGCCTGGCTCTTTCTCCTCTTCTTCTTTGCATTATGCTAGAGCTGCGGCCTTTTTCTTCGGGCCGGCTCTCCGACTATTTCTTTTTATTCAGCTGCCTTTCCGCTGTATCGGGACGGTCTTCTGTGAGGCGCGCGCCCGGAAAAAGCTGTCTCTTCTTTTCATTTTTTTCTTTCGCCTCTTCCACTTTTGCCTTTTGCGCTCCACCGGGCACACGCATTTACACCTCCGGCTTTTCTGCGGTTTTATTTTATTATTTGGCGCCGAGCCGCCGCGGCGCGTTTAATTTCGCGAATGCCGGCCGGATATTAATTTTAAGAAGATTTTGAAATTGCTCCCGGCGTATAATGCAGCGAGCAGCTGCGTTGCTTTTAAACGTTCGTAGAGGGAATGTTGAATTTATATCTGCGGGATTATATATTTTTTAACGGGATTGAGAGCTTATGCTTTTTTATTCATGTTGTAATTGTTTAAACTTGTGCGAGGGTTGAAATATTTTTGTGCTATTTGATTGGCATTGATGAATGGTTCTATGAACTCTAAAAATATATACAAATCTAATTTGCTCTTTTTTAGCTTGACTCATGAAAACAATTTATTGCAAAAAATAATAAAATTATCGATGTAACAAAATAATATTACAATAAAGTACCTACTATTATGAAATAATTCTCCTCAGCCATATGCTTTTTATGAACGGCTTTGATCGAATTAAGCTCTATATTAAATTATTGAATACCAGCAATAAATTTTAAAATAAATTATTATACAAATTCCCAAATTAAAAACTTACAAAACCAGTTAACGTATACCAATCATTTCCGAATTTCCTCTCAAGTTATAAGCAAAAAAATTAAAAATTCAAATGTACCAAGGCCAAAAGAAAAATCCTTAAAATCGCATTACTTAGCATATCAGCGTCGACATTTATAAAACGCTCCCAGCTGCCGTCCATAAAACGCGGCCGCTCGCCGCTAATTGCCGAAGCACGCAGCTTTAAAAACAATCGCGCATACAGGTGGACGCTCGCTCTGAAATTCTCATCAATCTTATGTTTAATTCAGAAGAATTGCCGGCAGCGCTTACCTATATAGCCCCGGCCGGTTAACGGTTCGCCGAGTCCAGTGTCACGCGCGCAAGATTAATGCTAACCCGACTGGCTGCCGAGGCCGCAAAAATTTATTCTCTCGTCCCCAAATTAATACAACTTTTCACTTTCGTCCGTCGACTCGGAGCTCCTTAATCGATGTTAACATCAACGAATTATTCATCAGAGAGAGAGAGAGAGAGAGAGAGAGAGAGAGAGAGAGAGAGAGAGAGAGAGGGCCGGTGTGTACGCCCCCGTGCTTTATTAATCACGCTCCGGTGCAGCCTCGCGTATATATATATATCGAAAGGCGCGAAATCTCGCGCTCGACTTATCCCGGCGGCGCTAAAAACATTAAGGGATGAAAAAAAGATGAGCGCTGTTCTAGCTTTGCATTCTTCCGGCTGACTTGGCCTTTTATATACGTGCCCGGCCGCCTTACGTAACGCGCGCCGCCGCTCCAGCCTCCTCCCTCCTCGCTTCTCCTTCTTCGCCGCCGAAACTCCAAGCTCTACATTCTTTATTCCCTCGTGCTCCACTCTAATCCCAGCGGTGATCGACCCGCGCCCTCTGCACGGATGCTCTCTTTATTGCCGCCCCCTCCACGTGTTATTTTACACCGGCACGTTTTCCAGAGTGCCGCAAGAGAGCGTGTGTAGGTGTATACGAGGTCAAGCAGCAAACTGTCCGTGTGGATGTGGGGCCTGGAATGCGATCGAGCCGTTGGCCGGAAGCGCCGCGAACAATGCGCTTACCGATGTACATACGAAATTTTGCCAGCTGCCTGTACAGCCGCCCCCGCACGCGCGCCTGACTTGCTGCGCGTACATAAGCGGGTGTGGGTTGAGTTTTGTTTTCAGGCCCGTTCAGCTGGATTTTGACCGGTGGGACGTGGTTTTTTAGTGGGTTGGAGTGTGGGTTGCGAGTTGCGATGGTTGAATTGGTATGTGATTGATTTGAATGTTTTTCGAGGGTGTTTGGGAATGTCGAAGCGTGGGCTTTTCAATAGTTGGGGAATTGGATGTTGTATTGAAAAGTTTAGGGGGTAGATTTTTTATTAAGATAGGAAATATGTGGTTTATTGAAAGGTGTAGTAAAAGCGATTTCTTTGATATATTTGGTAAATTAAATGTAGTGTACAAATTAAGAAAGAAATTAAAAAGAGGTAAGAGTTAAGAGTACGATTGATCGTCTTCATAAGAGAGTTTTAATATAGTACTATTTTATATTATTACCTTACGTTTTGTATTGGTATCATAGTTGTTAAAATTAGGACGAGTGTTAAATAGTAGATTACGCGATCAGGGCAAGAAAGTATGGGCTAACAAGTTCACAGCGCGAGCATTTTCTAAAATATTCTTATTTTATTTCATAGACATTGATGTGGGACTGTAAAATAAAATATATGCAAATTTAATTTGATTTTTTTTCAGCTTGTTATTGACATTGTAGAAAAATTGTTTTATTATTAAAAAATTTTCTTTAACCATGTTATTTATTCGGCACTTTAATTGAATTAAGCTGCATATTAAATTATCGAATATTAGCAGTGAATTTTTAAATAAATTCTTTTATAATCGTATACAAAACACATAAAAATGCAGAAAATCCATACACTAAGAAAAATCCTCTGTTACTCTGAAAATATATATCTATAGATATATTTCCAATAAAAGAAAGTTTATATATAAAATAAATATAAAATTAATATCATACAGTATCACAAGCTTATTGTTCTTTTATAAGGGCACGTGTACGAATAAGCGAAAAGAATTTCTTTTTTATTGAAGATATTATTATTTCTCTCTATAGTTTACTGTATAGTTTATTACTTTTGTAGAGTTTCTTATACTACAGTGTATTTATATATGGAGAATTCAGAGCCAAAGGATATCAAGTCCATTTTTACATGTTTTTGAGAAAATGTAGTACGTATAGTGTAGTTGACTAATGCTCAATTCTAAAGATAAATATACATATTTTCATAAATAATGATTAGATAGAACTATCTCCAAGAATAATTAAGTTTGTAATGTTGAAATTTAAGAACTATATACCTTTCTTCGTTAAAAAGATCGTTTTTCAAAGTAAACTTAAGGATACATTGAAATCTAAATGGTGAATCCGTCTAAAATTTTGCAATAATGTTCTAAAAAATAAAAATTTATTTTTATAAAAATTTTATTCATTTATTATTACGTACTTTCAAGTTTCAACAAAAAACTATATAGAGGTCTAACACACTACTATCCAAATAAAGAAAAATTCTGTTCAGCTCATTCGCACACGTGCAATCGTAAAAGAACAATAAGCCCTTAACATAGATACGAAGCTAACTTATACACACAAAGACGCGAATGACCCCTCCATAACGTCACCTGATACCCGATATCCGACGTTATCCTAGTTGTATTTTTCTGTCTTCCTCCCCTGTTCAACCCCCCCCCCCGCCCTCCCTCCTTCCCCTTCACTCTCACCCTTTCCCCCGCTCTCTTCTCTTTCTCGCAGATGGAATATCCGAAGAGGGTCGAGGAGAAAAACTAATCGTCTCGAAACATTCGTTTCGAACTTTACGGGCTCGACGATCGAGTACGTCCGAGTATTTCAGCGGGCTTTTTTCCGCCTCACCGTATCTCCTGATACTCGTCCTCTCTCCTCTTTTTTTCTCCTTTTTCTGTCTTCGGGCAAGGAAAAAAGAGAGAGATGTAGCTCGAAAACTCGTTTTACGGTGTTTTTAGCAGTTTGTCCTTACGTTGCGTACAAATATGTACGTATACGTGAATCAAATTACCGCAACGATTATCCGCAATGCGATTTGTGACTGTATAGTGCTACGGTTAAACCAATTGAATACTGACAAGCTTTAGTGAGGTTAGTGGTAAGAATAATTTTTACGATAATGAGGTGTTCGTTGAAGCGAGAAAAAAATAAAAAAATGCTGGCAAAGGTTACGCAATGTTTTTCATTATCGAAAAACGAGACTGAAATAAATGTATTAGGGTTGTGTGATTGGTCGGAAACTCGAACAAGCCGATGTTCCAGCCCAATTCGACGAGATCTGTTGAGTGATGCTACTCGTGTTTTTTCGGCTATCTCAAATAATGGGACGTCCTACTTTTTTCGAGTTGCCAGAATTGACCGATTCCAAAATTTCAAATGACCCGGAGTTTATTCCAAATTTTTAATAGTTATGAATAATAAAGGTTTTTAAATAAATATGTATAAGCATGAAATAATTTAAAATAAACCTAAAAAACTAAAAGTTTCCAAGGTAGTATTTAATAAATCCAATAATAGTTGCAATATAAAATTCCCAACAAATAGACAAAAAACCCATCAACTCAGCTCCGGCACCTAAAAAAACCCTCATTTTCATCAAAACCCGGGCATCGCTCGATAAAACAATAATCCCAAGCCCCTTCTCCAACAAGACCGCAAAAGTACAAAACTCAGAAAAGTCAATTACAGCCCTCTGGCGCAGCGATATTCCGCGTCGAAATAATCATCCCTCCCCCGCGCTAGCAACTGTGTACTTCTCTTGTCTCGACTCAAACCCCAGGTTATTGGCAGCTCGGCGAAAGTTCGGCCGAGGCTAGCGGGAAAGTATATAAGCGCTCGCGCTTTGTCTATCCCGCTCCAAGACTAGTTTCTCTATATCAATTCGGCCGAGCGGCAGGCGAACAATTTTGACGGGAAGGTTGCCTGCGAATGACACGCGCGCGTGTGTGTGTGTGTGTGTTCCGGCTGTATCGCGACGGCTTGTCGTTAACGGAGCTTGAGATGAGCGCACCGGAAGGGATATATATAAGCAGGAGTGAGCGAGCGGGATATAATAATAGAGGTGGGCGAACGCGCGTGGGAGTAGGCGAACGAAGTGCCGGCACGAGACGCTCAGACGATTAACCCCGGGGCGATGAGTTAAGCTAGTCTCGTGGCTTTTGACGTGCAGCTTTTATTAAGGGATTTCGTTTGTTTGTACAGAGTTTGTGAAGGTGAATATTAATATGGACGAAATTCACAATGGCGTGTTTTCCGATCGAGCATTCTTAATACTTTATTCTTCCATATTATAAACAGAATTAATAATCGAATGAAACAGTATGTTTAATCTTGTAAATAATTTGGCAAACGAAAACATTAAACAACGGAAAAGCCAAAATCAAAATCGTAAAAGAAAGGTGAGCGAAGGGAGGAAGAACGGCAGGCAGTTACCGCGCGGCCGGCCGAAGAAGACATAATAGAAAGCGGTCTTAAGCGCGCGAGCTTTTGATAAACGCGCGTCAGCCGGCTCTTTGTGCAAAGAATAACTTCAGCCTCGGCTCGGATTTCGCTCGGACGAGCCAAGCCCCGGATGATCGATGGAATCTCTCGCGGCGCGCGCCTTTCTCCGGCAATCGCGGCGAACAAGAAGACAGCGACGACTGTCGGAGAGTCGAGCTGCCTCGATTTTCCCTCGAGCTCCGCCGCTGCTGCTGGTCTGACGCAACGCGCAGCGCGCTACTGCGAGGATCGACGGACGGGCGGACTTATTGGTTTTTTGAGACAGGGAATAGACGCGCGCTTTCCGGATTACAGGGGGACAGCTGCGATTTGCCTGTCGCGTGGATTTTGTCGTTTAATTTTAATTTTGCTGCTTCTTGGTTGGCGTGGGAGTGATGGTTTGAACGAGTGTTGTGCTGGGGAGGTGGATTTGCCGGGGAGGTGGGGAAATATATTAATGAATATTTAAATTGAAGTAATTGGACTGTTATAGTTAAATTGTTTATAGTGGTTAAATATTGCATTATAGATGAACCTGATGGTTTGTATGTTCGGTATTTCTTGTATATTAGTTTGCAATAAATGGTAATAAATTATGCAGATTGTATTATTAGTACATATGCATGCTATTTCTATTTATTCATTCCAATTTAGTGTAAGTGTATAATTAATTAAAAGATTAAATATTCTGAAATAAAATATATACTGAAAAAACTTTCGAGCATTTGCCGTCTTTATATACTACTGCAACAGCAGGCCTAGACATTTAACTATGAAAGACGGCCCGAAACTCGGGCGGCTAGCGTGCTAAGCAGCGTAGGAACGGCTCTCTTCATGCGACAGTTGCACGACTTTGGAGGCTAGTCTCCTAAAGTAGGAGAACGTTTATACTAACGTAAGAGACAAGAATCGTAAGTCATTTCAAGCTGCGGCTGCACTGCATTACAAAAATCTGACCCTATTTGAAAAAATACTTTAAAAGAGTTTCAATAAGTAATTAAATACTTTCACAGATTCAGCTGCAAACGAATATGCAATCAACAAAAAACTAATTTTCCGTTCCATTCACTCGCGTGAATGTATCTCGTTTCAGCGTTTCACCAACGCAACGCGGCTCGTTCGCGTCTCTTTATTCCTCGCGGCTTTCACGCTACTATAAAACCGAGCCCGCGCATTACCATGAAGGCTCTAATACGCATAGCCAGAGCTAAATGACAAATAAAAATGGCGCCAAAATTTTCGGTTAAAAAACGACGGCACAGCTGCAGAAGGGAGAAAAAGCGACGCTAGAGGGCGCTCGCGCAAAAGTTTTGTGTCTCATTAATCGCAATCCTAGAGAGAGGGAGGAAGCTATATAGAGAATCTACAGCAAAGCCGGCTGCGCCTCCAGTCCAATTAACGATAATTAATGAGAGTGAGAATTAGAGCAGCGCGCGAGAAAGCGCGAGGGGAGCAGAGAAAGGGCTATAGTATAAGGCGCTGCTATATATACACACACACACTCTTGCGTTAAGAATCCCCCATAAGTGCAGCTTCTCCTTGCCTCCCAGCGTCTCATCCCGCGTTTTCCATCTCTATCGGCCGCACCTGAGCGAGTCGGCTCGTTCATTTCCGCGCGCTGGCAACAATGATGTTAATAACCGTCGTTAATAATTGCGCTCGTCACGACGAATCGACGATCCTGCTGCATTTTCTCGAGGCAGACGATAAGACCTCTCCGCGGCGCGGGGACTTAAATTGCGATTACTCGCGGGGAGAAACGATCGGAGCGAGAACGGCAGCGCGCACGCGGCGGGCCATTATGATAATTGAGACACGCGCCGTCGACTACGAGCGACGCTCTAGCTCGACTTGGCCGGGTTCTTGCCGTTTTTCTTCAACGGGGGGATGGGATTTTAACGTGTGTCGCGTGCGACGCTGGTTCGAAAGTGAGCGGGCCTGGTTTTAGTCGTTGTTTTTTTGCGGGGAGGGGTGGTTGCTTTGTTGGTGATAATTTTAGGTGAGAGTTGAGGTGTGGATATTTGTTTGAGATAGAGTGAACTTATGCGAATGGTTCATTATATAAATCAGAGGACTTTGTGTGGGGAGTGAATATTCGCTTCGTGTATTTCGAAATTTGGTCTACGCTGAGGCGCGGCAGTCGCATAATTATTTTGCGCCTTTCTTGCGAAACACCTGGCCGTGACAAACTTACTGGCTGCAGCCGTTCGTATTTACTTTTAAAATACTGAACTGCGCGCATAGAAATTATAATTATTTTAATCAAGTATATATATATATAATAATATGAATATATGTGTAGACCGCTTTATTTTTTAGGATTATTTTTAAGAATAATAAAAAAATTATTCATAGATTATGTAAGTTGCAATGTAATTTATTTTTATTGTTTCAGGTAAGCCATAGTGAAGTTAAACAACTGCCGTAAAAGTAAATATACCATTTGTTAATATTGTTATAAAATCTTTTACAAAAAATAATATAGAACTTTTTGAATAATTTATTTAACGATGTTATTTTATTTATACTTATAAGTTTACATTTGAGATATCAACTTGAAATATTTTAACAAAACAATAGTGTATATAAAAAATATATCTTCCAAAATCAGCTCACACAATCAGCTCAAGCAATCCTCAAGCAACAAAAAACTATCGAAAAACAATCATCATTAGTCCAAGCAAAATCCTCTAATGAAAAATTCAATCCATAAACAATAAAAAAAACGCTCGCCATCCCTTAGGCCATACTTAAACTCGAGCAAAATCTCTCCTCTCCCTTAACCTCCGCTAATTCGGCCGAACGACTTTCCCCGCCTCGGCCCGACAAGTAGCCCAGGATTTAAGGCAGCCGCGAGCTCTCAGGCTCATCTGATAAGTGAGCAGCACGCGGCACTTAGCGAACTTTGGACGTGGCGGCCAATTATACGATTTTTTTTCTCTCGCCCGCCTCCGCAAAGTCCGAAACGCTCGCGCGAGGCTATATACCCCCACACAAGCAGCAGCCTCGGGGGGCGAAAGTTGAAAATAAGCGGCATAAGTTCGTTACAAGTTCCTCTCGCTAGCGTGAACTTAGCCACGCTCTTATTCTCTCTTTCTTCCCTCCCCCTCCCCCCGGCCTGTCGTCGCCGGCCCACTGGCTTGAATAATAATTTCCGATATTCCCGTATACCGCCGTGTATGACCTATTAAAGTTTTCCCCTCTTTATAATAACCGCATGTATGCAGAGGCTAAGCGCACAGTGTGTATATATACTCAAGCCCTTTGCGCGCAACTAGCGACTTCCGGCGCGCGCGCAATCTAAACCATTAAAGCAACATCGCGAGCTATCCCTGCAATACGAGGATTATACGGAAGGCTGGGAAGTGATCGCGCGCGCGAGGCTTTGTAGCGCGGCTCGCCGAGTGGTTAACCTATTTCCGCATGAATTTTCCGCGAGCGCGACAGGAGGATCTGCCTTTTTCCTAGGCGAGCTCTCTTTTGTTACTGGGTCGGACGTGTTCGGAGTTGTAATTTCAGACCGTCGCTCGGTGCGGGAGATATGTTTTGCAGAGGAGCGATCGGCTGGATAATGAGGTACGTGCATTTTTTTAATGGAATTGGAAGAGGCCGATCACGTTTTGTTGCGCGGCTGGAAAAGTGGCTTTGTTGGCCGGGAAGATGAATCAGGACATTTGTTCTCTCTTGTAATCTGCATAAATTGCCTATGGATGCCGAATACGCGCGGGGTTTTAGAATTTTTAAGATGGGTTGAAAGAGTTTTCAAAATTATTGCACGAGAGTTGTCTTGAATCAGAGTTAACTAAGTTTCATTGATTAAAAAGGTGTAAAATTTCGTAATTATCAAAAGAAGTCTTTGACTATATTTTACAGGCTTTTACGCATTCAAGTTGAATATAAACTTGAAAATGTATTACACCGTTGACATTTCCGCCATAGCTAATTTAATTTTAATTTAAAAAAGAATTGCCACTTCTATCGTGGAATAAAACGATCCTAAAAAACATTTTTAAAACGATACTCGCGACATCCTCGATATTGCTATTTTTAAGCCGGCCGTATTTTTATTAAACGCGCGCCGTAAATTTTACAATGATTTATGAGTCCTGAGCAACTATTTTTACGAGAGCGTAAAATAAAAATACCGTTTCCATCTATATACACCACGTGAATGCCTCACGCATGTGTATATTCACGTTCGCGTGCTTTGTATACATAGCCTCTATCCCGGCTTTATCTATTTTTGCGAGGCGTTGTGGCGTGCTGGCGAATTAATTTGAGATTAGTTATTCTCTTCAAAGCTAATAATCCTACTGTGGATGCATACCTATACACTGTCATTCGTTTTTATTACTTTGTCGAGAGTTAGCAGATTGTTGCTTAGGAGAGAAAATTTTGTATATATAAATTTTCGTTAATATTCGTAATTATATGTTAGCAAACCTTTCGGCAATGCTTCCAATATATTTTAATAATATTTTTGATATATTACCAAAATATTGAATGTATATTACTTATTCATTACACGTTGTTTTATCTATATGACAGATAATTTATGTCAAAATCACATGTTCTTGATAGAAATAGAAAAATGCTAAAAAATTATCGAAATGGTAATAATACCGTTGAAAACAATATCACTAATTTAACGCCAATAAAAGAGTGCAATTCATTGCTTCTCTACGCGTTTCACCTTTCGAGTGCATTGGTATACGTAACAGTGCGACAATTATTCAAACTTTTTCTCTTTTCTTTTCTTCCTTCCTTTTTTAATTCCCAACAATGTATCTCCCGGTCTAATTTCTCAAGCTTAATCTACACTTCTGCATTTTATTTCCTTTCTTCCATCGCTTTGTTTCAATCTTCTTTCTTCAGCCTCCTGCGTTTTTTTTCTTTCTGTCTAAGAAGCGCGAATGTTATTAAAAGTAATTTATTCAAGTCTCGGAGTAAATTTCTCTTTCTGAATATTCAAACGATTAAAAATAAGAAAAATTTGCGCAAATTACCACGGAGAGTTTTCATTAAAAATTACGTCCCAATAAAAAAAAAAAAAAAATGTGAAGTATTCAGATACAG
>JAPYZB010002419.1:0-22456 GCA_030522745.1 Eupelmus kiefferi
ATATATATATATATATATATATATATACCTCGTCGTCGGGATCTTGTTTTCTGGACGATTTTTACTCTTGTTTCGGTTAGCGGGGCATTGTTGCTCTATATTAATTGAGCGACTGAATAAACGAAAGCGCGCCGGGGCCTGGTTTGAGAAAATTGTTTCGATATTACATGATAATTTTGCTCTTTCTCCGCGTCTCTCCTTCGCGTACGCGGAGCCGGTACGACGTGAGCCAATTAATCCCATTCTTCTCGGCGAGCGCGTTCTTTTATTACGCGCGCAGCCCTTTTATTGAGTGCAAATTTCGATGTAAAATTTGGCTTTATTACCGGCTATTGTGCCGCTGAAATTGCACTTTAAATTTGAAATTTATGAAAGTGCAGATATAGCTCGGTCGAACTTACACGAACACATCTCTTTAGTCGCTCTTTTTCCTCTCACAACGACCTTACAGAATTGTTTATACAATCTTCTAAACAACCTTTCCCAATCACACCGCACTTACATACAAACCGTTTCTTTCCACTCCCCTCAACGCTGAAGCCAAACCAGCAATGCAAATGCAAGAATTAAACCTTGCGCGCATCGCGATTGATATGATTCAAAGACAATTACACTCGCTCGCTGCGGAGAGACACGCCTTGAATAATCAAGCGGCTGCATTTCTCACGCGCGCTTTTATAAAGCACACGATGAAAGTAGCCTCTCGCACCTCTCCGAGTCGCGCGGCGACTTTCAGGCTCCTTCGTGCGCGCCTGCACCGGGCAATTACGTAGTTTGCAATGAAGTGCCGTGCCCTCGCGCCGCCGCCGACACCTTTTCATCGACTATAATGCCGATTTCTTGCGATATATCTCGGGCCTGCCTGTATTGTGTATGCGCTTTCCTCATTGATAGTCGGGAATGCTCGATGCTTTTTATGGTTTCTTGGAATATCATGGTAATTGCGAATTTACCTCTCGCTGTTCGAAACTTGGGTTAATGACGCTGAGGTATTGTTTCGCGCAGGGTTTGAATTCTTACGGTGAAATTAGTTTGGTTAATTTTTAAATTATTTACCGATTAGAAATATATCTACTCAAGATACTCTTGACGCTAAAACGAAAGACAATCCAAAGCCCAACCCATACCCAACATCCTCAGCTCCACCACCAGCCAATCCAACCCTCACCTCGCTCACCCCTTGCAAAACCTCCCCTCTCCGCCTAACCTCAGCCAAAACAGAGCCTTAAAAGACGCAGCGTTGTCTCCTCTCCCGTCGCATTGTTCCGTATTCTCTTTACCCCTAGCCGTAAACGCGCCCGCGTCTCTCTGTGTGTGACTTCGTCGTCGACGGATCAATACGACGAGCGCACACACGCGGCCTCGCAGAGGGCGTGGCCGAGGATACGCAAGCGCGCTCGCAACCCCCGCTAAACCCCACCTTTCGCCGAGCGTCTCTGTCTCTCCCCGCGAATGTGTGTACGAGATGTAAGGGATTTTGCGACGTTACGGAATGCCGGGGTTATTTTTGAGATTCTAAGGCGGTGGTTGGTTTGGGTAGGCTGAACGGGTTGTTGAGGTCGTGGTGTTGGTGTGTGTGTGTGTATGGTAAGGTTTGCGCTGGGTTGTAAATGGGTATAGAGCCAGTTTCGCGGGGCTTATAGGCTTATCAATATTAGAGCGCGGATTACGCCGGCTGAGCTTGAATGTATGCAAATTCGCGCAATGCTGAGCGTTTATTGTGTCAATAGAACGGAATTAGTAATAGCAGGTAAGGGCACGAGCTTTATGTATAACCACCGTCTTTTTAAATAGTGTAAACTGTTTGCGCAGTTTATGCTACTTGAAAAGGCTATTAAAGATTCAGTTTGAAAAAGGTGATTTTTTTGTAATTTTTAATTCGGTAAAAATAACGATAGTAATTGTTAATTAACTCAGCAATAAGCTCACAAGCACACAGCTCTACCCCAAAACTCCAGAAAACCTCAATCCGAATAAAACATTAACCCTTCCAGCAACCCTCTAAATAATAAAAACCTACCCGCGCGACACATGACATTCACAGATCCGATCCTTCCACTTATCTTTGATCAATGCGATCAACCTCGTCCTTACAATTACCTTACTCTCCTTAACCCTACGCACCAAGACAGTCGACGCGCGTAACCCTCAGAGCATCTCCCTCTCGCGCGTTGTCTTTGCACGCGCGTGCGCCGCTGCCGGTGTATATATTGGCGTGAGAGAGAGAGCGAGAGAAAGACAGTGAGCGGCGGGGGCGTGTCGCCTCGATGGCGCCGGCTGCTAATGGCCACGCGCTCGCTGCCAGACTTTAATTTCCTGGCGAGCGCTGCTTCCGCGGACAAGAGTGCCCCCACCCCCTCCTACTTCTTTTTCGGCCGAAATATCCTTGCTTTCTTTCTTTCTTTCTCGTTCTGTTTCTTTCTCTTTCCGAGCAGGTTGAATCTCTTTCTTTTTCTCGGCTATTCTCGCGGGGATGCGTCTCTTGCGGCTGGCGCGAGCGCGCGGCTTCCTTTTTCGAAGGCGAGAAGCCGTCTTTTGTAAGGCGCCGTGCGCCGAGGTAACCAGCTCTCTCTTTCGCCTGGAATTGAATTTCAAATTAGGAAAAGAGACTCGCCAAAGAGCTTGTCAAAGCCTCCCTCGGACGAGCTCGCCTTTTTCGAATTTACCTGGCTTCCTTTGACTTGCTAAATTTTTAAAGCTGTCTTTTTTCCTTTGCCTTACTTTGATGAATTTCACAGGGTTGATTCGAGTTGTTGAGAGAATTGTACAAATGCCGCGGAAAATAGGTTTTCCTGTTTAACGTAAAAGTTAGAAAAATTAATTGCCGTCCGGAACCCCGTGTAATTCCGTTTTCAGGAAACCGGTATAGAGATCAGCCGAGGGTCAGAAATTCAGCGGTAGTCACCGCTGCGGTCCCTCCGGCTATATATGCCCGCACACCCGCCTCGGGGACAATTTGCATGAAACTGCTCTAGATGAGCCGCCTCGGGCCTCATTACCCCGCTCGGCCAATCTTCAATCTCTCGCCCTCTCTCCCTCGACCTCCGATACGTGCACACACACACACGCTCCCGTCCATCTCTCACTCTAGGCTAGGAGCGCGAGCGAGGGCCAATTTTGTGTCATTATGCACCCTCCGGGAGAGAGAGAGACGACTTTAGCCTTTTCGGGACCCTGGGAGCGAGTGAGGACCGGGCGCGGACCTTTTTTTTCTGTGTAGATCCTCCGAGAGCCATTTCCAAGGGCGATTACCGCGCGAGCGGCCGTCTACCTACCGACCTATAGCCCCGGCCCGAAAGAGAAAGAGAGAAAGAGAGGGCCTCGAAGCGTTATTAACTCGGCCGCGCTACTTCTCCAAAATAATGAAATTATAATGAGTAAAAGTTTTTATCTTTTCTACTTCTGGGAAAGCGTAATCGATTACGTGGTAGGGCACGGATTTTTGCGCGGGGCTTCTGAGAACTCGGTCGTTTTGCAACAATTGCTCTGGGTCTTTTACTCTTGAATGAAATCGTACTGTTCTTACTGATGATGGATAATCGTAGAAATAAGTTACTAAAAAATTGATAATTCATATAAGAGAAATTATCCATTAACAACCCGCCAAATGAAACATTTTGTTAATTTTCAACATCAGGATCTTTATAAATAATCATGTGTATAGTTATCGCAACCATCAAGGCCATTATATTTTATTAATTCGTTACTTTAATTATGCATAGAAACCATATTTAAAAACATTTTTAAAAATTATATTCCTCTTGACAGATGTACTCAAATGCCGTCTTCTTTCCGTATGTTACAGGATCACCCGGGACTACGTGGCACGCCCCTGGCGATGCTCGCTGCCCAGTGCAACAAGCTGAGCAGCAAGAGCCCACCTCCGCTGGCCGACGCCGCGGTGGGCAAAGGCTTTCATCCCTGGAAAAAGAGCCCTCAGAGCAGTGGTAGCTCGCCCCAGCACACGAGCAACACTGGCGGTGGCGGCGGCTGCACCACCACCGGAGTAACTCAGCGGCCTACCGCCACGAGTAGCGCCGGCAGCACCGGCGGCGGTTACGCCCGTGCACCGGTCACCTCGTGCGCCTCGACGGCACCACAGTACGCCAGCGACCTCTACTTTCCGGGCACGGCAAGCGCCCAGCCGGCGACCGATCATCACCATCAGACGAGCATACTAGGCAAGGTAGAGGGCGCCACGCTCGGCTCGTGCTCCGTCTACGGCAGACACCCGTACGAGTCGTGGCCGTTCAACGCGATGCCAGGAGCAAGCCACGGAGGCATCAAGGCCACCGACGGCTGGTGGGACGTGCACGGGGCCGCGACCGGCGGCTGGCTCGACGTCAGCGGCACCGTCGGTATCGGCGCCCACGCCGCCCAAATGGCCAACTACTCGGCCGACTACTCGACGAGTCTGGCCCTCGCCGGCAATCATCTGCTCAGTCAGACGAGCGCCGGCCACAATCTACTTCAAGACACTTACAAGTCCATGCTGCCCGGTGGCCCGCCCGGCTTCGGGCTCCACCACCACTCGGGCGGCAGCACCGGCGCCTCCAGCCCACAGAGCGCCAGCAGCGCCACCGGCGGTGGCGTCACTCAAGCTCCGTCGCCACGGTCGCAGAGACGCTACACAGGGCGCGCCACCTGCGACTGCCCCAACTGCCAAGAAGCCGAGAGACTGGGACCAGCCGGAGTCCATCTGCGGAAGAAGAACATCCACAGCTGCCACATACCGGGCTGCGGCAAGGTCTACGGGAAGACGTCCCACCTGAAGGCCCACCTGCGCTGGCACACGGGTGAGCGACCGTTTGTTTGCAACTGGCTTTTCTGTGGCAAGCGGTTCACACGTTCGGATGAGTTGCAGCGGCACCTTCGAACCCACACCGGCGAAAAGAGATTCGCCTGCCCGGTCTGCAACAAGCGGTTCATGCGCAGCGATCACCTCGCGAAGCACGTCAAGACGCACAGCAGCAGCAGCAGCAGCGGCAGCAAGGGCAAGGGGGGAGCGGGGAGCTCGTCGGCCGAGTCCTGCTCCGACAGCGAGGACAACGGGAGTCAGCAGAGTCCCACTTCCAGCAGCTCGGGGGCGCAGCAGGTGCAGGTGTCTGCCCAGCTGGTGGGCCAGCAGGTGGCTCAGTCGGCGCCCCAGCTGCCCCAGCCAATGCAGCTGGGGGCGGCGGGGGCCCAACAGGCCAGCAGCTCTCAGGAGCAGCAGCAGCACACCAGCACCAGCTCGCAGCCGAGCAGCGCCAACAACACCTTGTCGTCGCATCAGTCGACGGCACCCATGACCCCAATGCAGATGACTCATCCCTCGTCTCTGAGCCAACACCATCCCCACCACCCGCATCTCCCGCCACTAATGCACCACCATCCTCATCATCACGCGGCGGCGGCGGCGGCGGCGGCAGCGGCGGCGGCCTCGGCCGTCTCGGCCCATCACCATCATCATCATCATCATCCTCACGTCACCGGGATGAGCATGCACTGAGCCCGGTGGGGCCCGGAGCAGCCTCCCACGCGGCCCTGGGCTCCCCCCTATCCTACCCACTGAACCTCAACCTCATCCATCAGAATCACAATTCTCAGATGCTGGCTGGCATGCAGGTCTCATCTGCCTCCCAGCTCTATCAGCATCATCACCATCCCCAGCAGCATCACTCCCAGCAGCAGCAGCAGCAGCAGCAACAGCAGCAGCAGTCTGCCAATCCCTACTCCCAGAATCCGCCCGGCACTCCAGGCCAAGCTCAGACGCCGTCGCCATCCTCGCCGCCACCTGTACATAGTCTCTAGGCCGACACTCCTACGCGCTACCCCCTTCTCCCTCGCACGCCACATGTTTTTTGATCAAATCAAATGATTAAACTCTCGATCTTTTTTCGAATTGAAACTGAACAATGAACAAAGCAAAGCAAAGCAAAGCATAAAGAAAGCAAAAAGTTTAAACGGACTACCGTTGCTATATATATACTTTACGATTACGAAATTGTACGATGATTTTTATCGCTCGAAACAAATAAGGAGAATAAGAGAGGAGAGAGTCGTTTTATCGAGTATATATTGAAAACACGTGTAAATAGCTATACATAGTGCGCGCGACTGCCTGATCTTTAAGAGAGCGTGAGAGTTATGACGAATGAACGTGGACATGTTGTTTTTTCTTTGCGTTAGGTTTATTATATATAAAATACGCTGCGACGTTGTGACCACCACACATTGTATAAAGTTATATAAAAAGAAATTTTTTTAGAGATTGAGTGAGAGCCGACTGCCTGAGTGAGAGAGTTTTTGACGAGCGTGTGCGAATTTTAAAGGGACAACGAGACGACAGAACAAAGTAATAATAACGACAACAACAGTACACGCTACGGTGGAAAGACACACGACACCGTTCAGCACGGACACATCGACACGGTCACCAACACACACACACACAACACACACGACACTTTTAAAGAATAGAACAAAATAAATACGTAGATGATGTTATATATAAATAAACAAGTATAAAAAAAAGGCGACTAGTCACAAAAGTTGCGCGTAGCCTCGCCCGATTTTGTGAAGCGTCCTCGATTCTCCATATTGGATGAGTATGCGAATCGACAGAGTTCAGTATATATATAGAGAGAGAAAGTGAGAGCGAAATAAAAAAAAAATAACGAAATCAAATTTTCTCGTCTAATTATATAAAAAAAAAAAGATAATGAAAGAAATTATTATTATTGGTCGCGCGAGCGCGACGCAGGTCCTCTCATATCACGACGATCGGCCCTATCTCGATGCTAGTATCTTACGATTATTATTAATTATTAATTATTATTATTATTAATTATTATTAGATTATTATTATTATGAAGATTATAAATTCATTAAAAAAAAAAAAAAACATATGAGATACAGAGGAAAAATAAACGATGCTTTTGTGAGTAAAACAAAACGTACGCGTCACTTTTTCATTGATCAAACGATTACAAACAACATCTCCTCCTTTGCGCCCACCAACAAATCTTTTTTTTTTAAAAATCTACTTGAATCGCTGCACTTGTGAAAATTGTGCGAGACGAAAAAGCTAGTACACAAGCATATAAGAATATAAAAAACTATGCGAAACGACGAACGTTTGCTCCTCGCTCTCGAATCCTTGCTCTTGTCATCGCCGCTCTCGACGTCTCAACCGCAACGCTCGACACGCCACACATGCTCGGCCATGCTCAGCCACCTCTCCCCCATCTCTAATGCCGATGATCTTAACGCGGACGCTGAACGTAAGTTTATCAACAATTTACTGCTTCGAAACCTTCTAATCTTGATTCTTGTTTCGTTTAGGTTGAACAAAGAGAGTTATCTGTCTGTGTGTGCCCGCCTTTCAGTCGCTCTCCTTCTTTCTATCCATCTTTCTATCTCTCTCTCTCTCTCTCTCTTGGAGGATCATTGATCAATCGCATCCTTCCTATACCCTAAATCCGTCCTAGAGAAAAAAAAACGAGGCTCTCTCTCTCTCGCGCTGGGACGACAAATTGCGAGGGGTAATAAAAAGCAGAGTGAAAAAGATCGACGACGGAGGCTGCTCGGAGAGGAAGCTCTGCTCCCCTCGCACGCTAATATCGCACGGGCCGTTAGACGCCGGATCCTACGAGCCATGAAATGTTCCGTCATAACATCGGAGAGAGAGAGAAAGAGAGAGAGAGAGAGAGAGAGGGAGAGAAAGAAGGAGAGACGACTCTGCCACGACTGTTGGGTTTGCAGGAGAAACCGGCGCATTAGGGTGGGTGGTGTACTTACATTAACGGGCGGGCGCAAGTACAAACTCGGGCAGAATGAATTGGCCCGCGAGCTCTCGCCGATATATATATGCGATCCTTTATATCTTTCAGCTTATGTAGATTATATTATACACACACGCCTATATATACTTCCTTTATTTTCTCTCTCTTGATACGATTCTTGATTTTTATTGTTGGAACGAACGAACAAAGTGACGAAAAAAAAAAAAAATTGTTTTCCAAATTCCGAAGGAACGAATATTTATTTATTTTGTTAAATAATGTGATGTGAATAATAAATTTGATAACAATGTACCTGCTCTCTTCGTTTCTTGTATATGCACTACCCCACATCTTTCTTTTCTAGCTACTGCACCCTTCTTATTATTCTTTACATACTATAAGCGCACCATACTATTAATTTTAAGTATTTATGTCTAATTCAATTGGTACAAAGGAAAAAAAATGTCATTAACAATACGAGCTATTTCAGTCCTGCTAGTTACCGCTGATTAATTAATTCCCGCCGATTACCTCTGCCCAGCCGAGTAATATTTTCTTTCACGTCTCCTCTCGCGAGCATCGGGCCCACAAGATTGATTAAAGCAGTCAGCTATTGTTAAAATATTTTCTCGGATACATTTAATTATCCATTAAAGCCATTCAGCCGGGCGCGTCGCGTAAAAAAGCCCCCGCGCGAGTGCAATAGATGCAATTTGAGGCTCATTGTAAAAAGATCAGACGGCTCGCGCGCGCTGACTTATTAGAGGCAAATTGAGTCGGTAACGCGAAAATCGCCGACTCATCGCGACAGGATCAAGCGAGAGAGAGACAGATAATCGAGCCGCCGGATTATTAGGGGCAGTGACTCTGCAGCAGCCGCGCGCATAGACATCAGCCCTATACGCACCGCCACGCGTACTTTTCTGACTCTCGGCGTGGTTATAGTGGATCATTAGGCGATGCGTTCGCGGCTTCTTTTCATATGTGGACTGGCGCGGCTCTGTTTCTTCTTTCGGGGTGATGTTCGCGCGGGATTTTTGTGGAGGGATGAAAAGTGCCAATCACTTGGAGAGGGTTATTTTAGTGTCAATAGTGGAAGAAAAAGGATTGAGTTTCTAGTGTTGGTTGTTTTTTTTTGGATTTAGATGGTAGCTTTTTGCTTTTGCGTGGGAATTACGCGCGGAACTTGTAAAGTTGAATTTATTAATGTCAAATCGGACTTTAAATACTGTATTTTAATCCTTCGAAAGACTCACCGGAGACGCTCATTTAATTACCCCGCACTAAAACATTCAACCGCACAGAATAATTACACTTCGCGCTCACGATCGTCTTTGAACATTCCACTCTCTCTCATCAAACTCTTTCCAAACTCCATAAACCGTCAGAAAAGGAAAAATCAAGCCTAATGTCCGCGATAACGAGCTTGGCGCAAAAAAAAGCTCCGGCAAAACGAGACTCGCTCACGCACACTCGCATCGCAATAAACAATTTTCCTGCTCTCGCTTGCACGTAAACCGGATCGATAGGCACACTCTCGCCGAGGGATTGCGAAATAAGATCGTTATGCAAAACGCGAACGAGGGTGAAACTCCGGGGGCAATTCGCGGCTGCTGGCGCAACTTAACGTCGATTTCGCCGAGGGTGAGCTTTGTTATTCAATTTACCCGTGCGCTCGCGCTCTTTTGCCTTGTATATATATAGCGACGGGTAACCGAGGGGCCGGGCCCCCGTTCCACGCGTCGTTACCGGCGCTCGCGCGCTTCTGGCTTGGCTGTGTGTATATGGCTAACCGCGAGCTATTCGCTTTATGCGCTTCGCGGTTCTTAAGCGTCGCGCTGGCCATTTTTCCGTGCTGGGATCCTTTTTGCCCGGGTTTTCTCCTTTTGGTTGGTTGGGGTTGTTTTTAAGGGGATTTATGTGTATGTTGCACTTTGCTTAATCTCTTTATTGTTAAGATTTGCACAAGTATAGAGGGTAGTGGTAAGATTGTTGGAAATGTTTATTTTTTGTTTGTTTTTTAGTTAATGATGGGAGTGTAGGTGATGATATTGTTCCAATGTTGTAATAATATTGTTAATGGACAGTTTCATTAGTTCTTATATTTTGATTAAGTAAATTAAGAAAGACTATCTAGTGAATTTTATAAAATCAATAAAATATTCAAGTGAACAGTAACAAAATATAGAATTTGTAGAAAGTTAATTCCAATTATTATAATATTCTTAAAGTTATAATGTCTATCCTAAATATTCTAGTAGTAAATTATTCTTTTTGACATAATAGTATATTATTACATTTATTTCTACATTCTCTAACAATCAACAGAAAAATTTTCTTTTTAGAGAATAACAAATTCACACGATATATCAAAATTAATTCAATTATAAAAAAACTGCATCACCAGCACACAATTTTTCACTGACCAAGAAAAAAAAGCTCTATCACACAACACATCGCTTAGACCAAGTAATTTATCTTTTTCTTTTGTCACTTAGCCGCCTATTGACTTTCAGCAAAAGTTTTAGCGCAACGCCGATCGAAGCTGCTCGATTTGCATTACTGCGCCTGAAGGACTGTCATTTTCCGCGAGGCATCGGCAATGAATCATCTTTTAGAGCCCATTAAAATTCGACGCGCGCGCCCGCAACCCTCGACGTTTCAAAGTTCAAAGTCCACCCTGTCATTAACGACATACGCACACGGACGTACATACACTCACGCTCGCGTTTTACATACCGGCCGACTCTGGCAATGACAACGCCATATAATTAATTGTTTGGCTTTCTTTTTTTTTTTTGGTCGACTGTTTATGTAAGTTATTTTAGTTACGTGGAAAAGAAAAGTTTTTTACTTAAACTATGTTATTACGGTCTAAAGTTTTCTATATACGTGGTTGTGGTATTATTGATAGAAGTAGAAATATATAAGTGTTGTGCAGACATTTACTGTTCAGTTTTATTGATTACTTAAGCTTATTGAAAGTTATAATTTACATAAATATTATTAGATAAATATTGGATATATATTGTGGCATAAAATAAGAGAAAGTAAAATAAATATAAGACTTAATATTTTTTTCTATTTTTAATTTATTATCACTAAACAGTATTCGCATATTGCAGCTAAAATTAAGAAAATATTCGACTTATAAAAATCTCAATAATTACATCAGAAATATCATAATCCATAACTTTATTTTCAGAAACTCTTAATTACCGCGCAGTCACCAACTGCCCAATTTACCCCTCCAAATTTCTGCACAATCACAATTAAATAACACACCAATTTACATGACAATAAAAAAAAAAATCAACAATTAAATAAAAGAAAAAAAAACACCATCTAACCATCAACCTGAGTTCCACCATCTGATTATGATTTTTCTTCACCATCTCTTTCTCCAGGCTAAAAATCTAGAGAATGCTCCTCGGCGCGCGTAACCGTGAGCGCAGAGAGCTCGCACACGATGGGTGGCATACTCGCATTAGGAAGCTGTGGATCATCATCCGGCCGACGTCGCAGAGGAAAAAGAAGCTAAGCCCTCGTTGAGGCGCGACTTCGGACGGTGTCGGGTTAACCAAAAGGCCGCCTCTCTCACCGAGCTTTTTCCCTGCTGCATATAAGAGGCGTCGAGAGAAGGAAGAAAAATAATTCCCCGAAGCGGCGACGGCAGCTTTTTCCTTCCCTAATGCGAGAGAGACAGAGAGAGAGAGAAAGAGAGAGCGAGAGAGATAGAAAGAGCATAGCATGAGTGTCGAGCGTGCAGCTACTCCCTTGAAAACAGAGCTTTCGGCTGTCGCATATGCGCCGGCGGCTTGTAGCGCACACGAACTTACACACGTATACGTAAGGGACACGCGTACCGTCGGGTACAGCACTTTGGACTTTTTTTCCTCGAGTCTATATGGATATTTTATGTATGTCGAAGATTTACTCAAGTTGACACGGTTTATCGTTGACGGAAGGCAAGATGAAGTAAGGAGAAAATGATGAATAAAAAAATTATTGATACATTTGTTCAATAAATTTCTTTTGTTTAACAAAATCTGATTTTCTGTTTCTTTATTGTTTATACTGCTTTTACCAATTATCCTTTACCACTCATTATGATAAGTACATTTAGTTGATAATCTAGTTTTAGTTACTGACAATTTTTGATACTTCGATTCGATTATTCAGTATGCGTTACTGGCTTAGTAATCGAGTAAGTATAATATTATGTAATTTATTTAGCGTTGAGATAGTGTCCGATTTGAAAAAATTAAATTACCAGAATAATAATAGCACTAGCACTTTTTTAAAGAAGCAAAATAAACTAGCGTTACATAAGATTTACAGAAGTAACTAGTTAAAATATTTGTTAATTAAAATTCTTATAATAGTCTTATATTAATATTTATTTGAAAAATATTGAAACTAAAAAAGTAGAGTTCAAGAAAATTCTAAGATTAGCAAAAAGCTTAAATAAGCACATGATCAAACCAATCACTTTGATACTTACATCATCGGAATACTAAAATATAAGCTGCAGCACGATTCTCTACATAATTAAAAATCTACAACTGAATAAAATATTCTAATTCCAACACTCAAGCCTAAAATCTCAATCCATACCTTCCCCCAACCCCACTTTTCACCCCCGACCCTAAAAGCATCCAAACCGATCAATACCCCCAATAAAAAAAAACCGATATCCATCCATCCAAAATCCTCGCAGCATCCTTGCTCTCACTAATCTCGTTCACATCACCGCACCGGGGGCTCCTCCGCAGGGCCTAACTAGCCACTCAGTGGGGGCATATGGCAAGCATGCTTGCGCGACTTATCATCGGCCGTGTAAAATCTCTTCCCCCGGTGCGAGAGAGTGGTTTTGTCGCGTGCCCCCGCAGAAATCGACCTCCCAGAGGGCAGATATACAGCCAGAGGGTGAGAGAGCCCCGTCGAGAGCGAGCGAGCGAGCGAGCGTTTTCCTATGTATCGCCTTAACCAAAAGCCACCGCCCCTCTTGAAAGGGAGAGCAGCGGCCTTCTTTGTGCGCGAGCAAAGACGACTTCAGCCTTCCAGCTCGCTTGCTCCTTTGGACGCGTTTTGACTTTGAGGAACTGTGGCAGAACTCACTTGGCTTGCTGAGATGGCTTTTTGTTCAGAGAGTCTTGGAGGAGCTGGATTGGAAGCTGGTTTTTCTGCGGTTTGGAGATTTGTTGGTTCTGAATTCTGCTTTTGAGTATACTGTAATATTTATAGTTTTGCAAGATATATGATGTCACATTATTTACTTATTTATCTATTTATTTATTATAAGATATCAATACAGGCCTATAGGCCTTTATACAAAAAATATATACATTTATTTTTAAGCTAAACAAATTATTATCACATTATATTAAATACAAGAATTATCTTCTAGTAAAAAGCAATTACATAAACTATTAAAATTGAATTAGTATCAAAAATATAATTATTACATATTGAACTAAAATTCATAACGCATTTAAAAAATATCGTTTGGCAAGCATTATTAAATACGACTGAATTGTTACAGTTTAATATTTCTGACTAAGAACGAATGAGTTCCTATAGTAGATTTGTAATTTGTAATTTGTAATTTATAAAATAATGTTCACAAGAATTTCAATCAAAGTTAAACAACGTACATCAATTTTAGTGAACAAAACGCGTTCAGTATTTTTACTTTAGTTTGTTAAAAGCTCAAATACCAATTAATCAATCAACTTCATAAATAATCACAAAGAAGATTAAAAAAGGTAATCTTAAACTTTATTGCGTAACATTCTACCATCCTCACTTTCACTAGTCAAATAGAAAACCCAGCACACATCCAACAAAACCAGAACCCACCAGTATAGTCCCATCACACACACATCCCACCTCCCTGCCCTAGAGAAAGAAACTGAAACTCTCTCAAAAAAAAGGAACCCTCGAAAAGTTACACGTAAATTACGGCCCGATTAGCCACGGCTAAGTGCCGCTCATGGTATGCCACACTACAAGTTCAAAGCCGCCCCGCGCATCACGGCAGCTTTATATGTTTCAATTTTAATCCCGGAGAGCCGCAGGGACAAACTATACATATATATGTATACAGCCGCGGCTCGATGATATTTATAGTTCGACGTATAATAGAGCGGCCTTTATTTCCAAAGTCGCGTGAAACACTAAAAATTCTTCCGAGGCGCTTTCACGAAATCTAATAAAACACGGATTCCCGAAGGTTTACATTCGTAGCGCTGTATACCTAGAAAGGCGTTATTAGGGCTCTCGGGGGCCTCGCGGCTTCTCACGATAAAAAAGTGAACGAGTCAAGCCGGGATGAGCGTTGGTTTATTTACTTTTTTACGGCCGAGCACTGGATTACGGACGATGAATGCTAGCTTTTTTTATGGGGTGTGTGCGAGTACTTTCCACCCGGTGTAGATTGAATAAACGCTGGACAAACAGAGCACGTGTTTGTTGGTGAAATCCTACAAAACGGAGGATATAAATTAAGCAAGAGTGTAAAAATTTATAACCAACCACACTCCCGCCGTCTGAATAAATCATAACCCGACCGTACCTCCACCCCCTCCCTTAACGAGACGCATAAAGCCGCAATGCACTAACCGCGACAAATTCGATAACTGGACACTGTCCTAATGGTCAAACAACACCGCGGCGCTCATTATTTCGCGGCGAGGAAAAGCTCGGGGGCCGATCGATCGTAGCCGGCCCTGAAACGCAAAACCGATATAGCATTACGCGCTCGATAAGGGGCTAATTGCTCCTCGTTAAAGGTCATTAAAGTGTCTGGTGTTGGGAAGCGAAAAGGGGGGGGGCAGTCATCCCTTTTGGCCCCGGACTGGATTATATCTAATTTCTGTCGGCCGGTAGCGGCTTGATGTTGATTATTCGATGTTTGCGCGGTTTGGCCTGGTAATTGGGTTTGCTTATTGTTGCGCTTAAAGGGTTTGGTTAGCTGGATGGGATACGTTTGGGTGATTAGCGTCTGTTTGTGGTTTTAAAAGTGGCGACGTTAAGAATTGATTGTTGAGCTGGCGCGAGTTGAGATATTAATAATGAAATTTTCCATTGAGAGTCGGGGGAATGGAAAGATGAATTTTTTATTTCGTTTGCAGAGGTGCTTTCGTATAGTGCTATAAATTATCTGCTATCAGATTTCGGAGTGGACATTGCTAACTGCCTCGTTATTTTCATTTGATCTTCTAATTACAAGTGCAACTACGTACATCAACTTTCCAATTGTCACTAATTCAATAAATTACGATTAATAAATTTACGGGACACTTACAAATGAGATAGATCAAAAAAAAATCGAATACAAACCTTACTCAACATATAGAAACTATTAATAACCTCTCACAACTTTTTATCATAAACACCTACAAAAATAGATCAGAAACTCAGACAAAAACAAACATCATCCAATACCATATTAACCCTCTCAGAACCAATTTCCAGCCTCTCCCCCAGCACCAGATGCCGAGCAAGCCGCATTCTTCGCGTTATTTTTAAAATCAAATTGAAACGTCTATCCACATACCGCAACGCGATCGAGCATTTATTTACAGCCGGCGGCCGTCGCTTTAGGAAATTAGCGTAACCCTCTCGACTCGTCAGTCTCTCGTGCCCGCCTCCCTGACATTATATGACGTGTCAACGTCCATATATACATACACACACTTCCGCGAGCGATTTTTTCATCTCCATCATTCAGCGCGCACCGATTCATCAGAAAAATAGCTATGAATCTTCCGAGGAGCGCAAAAAATCCTACGACCCAGAGGATATGAGTTTCGGTTAAAAAATCGAAGCACCTAACGCGACGCGTCCCACGCGTTTAGACGAGCGCGCTGACGTATCGGCGTCCAATCGCGCGCCGCAAGTGGAGAGCTGAGGCCATTGTCGGGCGGATGACTGGCAGGAATATCAATTCAATTGCTTGTATATCTAATTTAATAATCTCTACTTGCCGCGACGAGTGACTGAGCGGCGTGAGGAGCGTGCCGACGTGATAAATGAGCCCTGGAAGGCGCTAAGAAAGCGAGGAGGAGAGGGAGAGGAGGAAGTCGGATGGCTGAGGAGAGATACCGATTCGGAGACAGCTAGTTTAATTACAAGTGTGAATGAGGGTTTATTAAGGGGTCTTTGCGAGATTGTCATCTGATTTGGGTTCGGTGTGAGGAGAACGTTTGAAGCTGAATTGAAGATGTATTACGGTAAATGTGGGATTGTAAATGCTGGGATTTAAAGCACAGGTTAATCTGGCACCTTGCGTCATTACAAAGTTCTTGCTTCAATCTTAGAAAGAGGTAGATCCTGACAAAAACCAAGACCCTTGCTACGATTCTCCGAATATTTTGTCCTCACCCCCACATCGGCAAAAAGTCGAGAAGCGGAGGATAGATACAGCGTCTTGAGAAGCCGAGAAAAAAAAGGGGCGAGCGTAGAAAAAGCTGTCGACTTCCGGTTTGCGGAAAGGACGTCCTCCCGCGTGTCGACACATATCCACGGCGGGGCTTGGGCGCAAAAACGGCCGCGTGGCCTCTTATAATAAATCGTTCGGTAAACCGAAGACACATGACGGCACACGTCCGACCCGAGCGCTTCACGCTCGAGGAGAGCCGTAAATGATCGTTTCTCGGCTACCCGACATTGTTTAATTACCGGCTTTTCGATGGTGTGTGTGTGTGTGTATGTGTATGTGCTGGTGGGTGCATGTGGGTGGATATTTACTCGGGTGTATGGTAAATGTAGCAGCAGAGAACTAGTGCTTGGTCTTAATAAAGAGTATTCTTGACGTTAGGGAAATCCCTTTAATAATAGAAAATATTCATATTATCGTCTAGATTAGATCTCGAGAGAAAGATGAAGAATAAAATAATCTATGTGGATTTTCTTGTATAAAAGAAATATTTCTTCTTATTATTGAGAAGTGATTATTTTTATCATAGAATAATGTAGATTGTAATACAGTATTGCAGTATCAATGATAAATATAATGCATTACCTTATTTTAAGAAACTCTTACCTAAAAACTTTTTTAAAACGGAGATTTCTTAATTGAAATTGAATCAATTTAAATGCGTTTTTACGATACGTCTCAGAAGACTATTTTGTTGGATTTGGGCTTTAATTGAATTTTTAAATAAGTGTAGACTATAATTCATTAATTTTCGCTGTAGCCAAATATTAAAATCTGAACAATGGCATTCATTGAAAGTAGTATACCTGGTAGAAAATTAACCAGACTCTGGCCAAATATGCTAAACCAAACAACATATCTGGCCAGATTATGGTTAATGTTCTACTAGGATAGAGAAATTATTACTCTCTTATAGTAACAGGTGTTTAAGTTAAGAATCAATGCATTGATAGCAATTTTTTAATTTTATTTTATAATGTCAATAGTAAAATTGAGCACAAGAGTATTTTATACCCGCAGTATTTTATTTTGATAAGGAACTTTAATCACCAGACTAAATTATTTATTGTACATTTTTAAGAGAGGGAGATTAATTTAGTCCTTGACATTCTTGCTAATTGTATATAATGAATGATTTTAACCTTATAAAAGACGCATTAATTTTACCAAACTATTATTTGCGTATTCAACGACAACGTTTCAGATAGCTAAAATAATGACAATTTAATTGAATCATTCAAAAATATAATATTTCATATTTTAAAATATTTAAAAAAAAAGTTGTGATTTAAGTATACAGGTGAAGGTGAGTAGAATTTATATATGTATTCAGTAAACTCTTAATCATACAATAAGTATGTACATACATCTTAGAACCATTGCTTAACTATTTTCTCAGAAATATGTTTTATTCAAAGTCAATGTCAGTCATAAACTCTTAAAGAATAATAATTTAAAACATATCCACCTTCAACCCCAACAATTAATCTTACTAAAAAAAATTTCAACCTTAAACAAACAAACCCTCACAACCCACAAACAGACTCGTCAAAACCATATTCACGCCAAACGCACCCACAGCCAACACCATCCACTTAACACGGCGCGAAAATCTGGCGCGTTAATCTCACACCCTCGCCTCTTTTTTTCTCTCCTCGCGCGTCCCTCCGTCTCAGCGCGCTAATAAGGATGCCGAAAGTCTGCTTGCATGAAAAATCGCTTCCCCGAAAGGCAGTATCAGAGCCGTCCCCTTAAACTCGGCCGAAAAGCCGTGTGAAACAAATGTGCCATTTGCGCGCTGAGATAGCGGAATGCACTCGGGGCCGTGTGTAATTTCATGGGACATTGACGAGGCGCTCGCGAGGAATTAATGGAAATTAGCCGCTCCGAGATTTTTGTGCGATTGGGCAATTTAATATTAGATGTGGGTGAATTAGACGCGCGGAATGAGTGAGTAATTGTGAGACTAGTACAGTTCTATATTTTCCTATCTTTACATAATTTAAGCTCGAAAATGGTAATCTTATTTAAAGGCAAACACACGCTGTTTACACAGAGAGATTACGCGTTTACGTGACAGCTACACGCATAACAGAATTTTTCCTCGCTTCTTTTATCTCTGACTTTCAATTCGCTGTTTTCGCCTTATTTTCTTCCCAGCGTGATTTAGCGGCACCGCTTCCTGGCGATCCGCTTGACGCCTCCTTTTTTTTCTCTCTCCTCTCCTTATATACCCCTCGGCGCTCGCCAATTTCAACAGACGGTATTTCTCGCTCCTTCGTCTCTCTCGAGTCTTGTTTTTTTGCTTTTCTCTTTTTCGCCCGACGACAAATGTGCTGAGAGCGAGATTTCAAATAGCAATAAATAACGGGCCGCGCGCGCCGCGCCGATAATTAAGTTTGGACGAGCTGCAACTGTTTTTACAACTCGCGTATACAGCCGCTCCATTCGGGCTCTTTGGAGCGGAGAATGATTTGTGAATGATGTCGGCGCTGGTGAATGGGTGTAATTGTTGATAAACAAATGTGCGGTGTTTGATTATTGTGATTTATGCCGACGCTCGTAATGGTTGGGCTATTATTGAAATGAAAAGAAGTGATTTTCGGAGTACAGACATTGATCGATTATAATAGTTATATGAATATTGAAAAATTTCAAAGAAAATTAAATATTAATTTTTTCAAAACTTATCTTGTATACTTATCTTTCGATTTGAAAAACACCTTGGCAAACCAAACTCTCTCAAGCCTTACAACTGGCTATTCATTTCTTGTTCCAGTCTCGCACGGCAACCACTCCAGGTCGCGCTGAAAAAGCATCTGTAAAATCCATATACGCATTTGTCCAATCGCGGAGCTCGCTAACGGCCGGTAATATATATTGAATGCGCATAACCCTGGACCTCCCTACACACACACATGTACACATATGCATCCACGCTAGAATAGAGACGTCAACCGTGAATCATGCTAATTGCCGGAGCAGTGATTAAACGCTCTGGCTTCCTAGAAGCTTCTCCGCACATATACGGCAGCGCAACCCTCAAGGAAGCGCGAAAAAGGATGCGTATCGCGCCAACGAGTTGGCGAAAATTTATGAATTAACGCTCGCACCCATAGAGCAGCACGTGTTTAGAAAATGACGGCGGTGTTTGAGGATTCGCGGAAGCGGGCTTTATTAACGTTTGTTAGTTATTCATAAAGGGGGAGGTTTGTTGAGGAGTAGGTTTGAAAATTTTACTACCTAATGGTATAAAGGCTGTATGTATAGGATATAGAGCGGTATTATTACGGTACGAAGCAATCGTTGTGGCCGGTGCGACGGTCTTTTTGAATGAATGACGCGAAATTTATCGACGCAGTTCAGTGATGCATGGTTTAATGATTAAGTAAATGTTTTGGTGTAGAGTAAATTGCACTGACGCTCGGCAAATGCCAAGGTAAGGTCATAATCTTATTTTTGGCAAGTTATCTTTGAATTTGGTATTTTCCTCTTTAATTCTTTCGTCGTTTATGTACTTGAAAAAATTCTTGATAGATGAGGAAATAGAGCTAGAAATGCGTGCATATACAGAATCGAGTAATTTCATAATTATCAAAATGAATTTTTCACAGCGCCGAAAACCACCATTAAAAAGCAGTTACCGAACGAGCTCGGCGCTACCTCAAACTATCCGCGAGTATATATACACATGCACTAATAATAAGCACCTGCGCGCAGCGCGCGGCAGTAAAACTTTGTTAAAATTTAATTTGTAATTCTCAAAATTCAAAAAGGACTTGATTATACAGTGCGCATAACCAAGCCAAGGAGAGAAGTACAAACAGACTTTCTATACCTCACGAACAAACGCGCTTTGGTCGCGGAAAAAAAAGGTATGTGGGAATTTCCTTTTTAACTGCTCTCAATGTGTTCAAGTCCTTTTTATTTACGAATTTTTCCGGGCATGCGCGACGTTCACACTCGCCTGCTTCTTATGCGCGGTAAGTTAGCTTGCGTGCGGCTGGTGTAATTATGGCTTAACGGCGAGCGGATAGAAAATGTGGAGTTTTTTTTTTAGAGCGTGAGGAGTGAAAAGGTTTGTCTGTTTTGTGGGGAGTATGTCAATTTTATTGCTGGAAAGATAGCGTTTGTGAGTTATGTGTCTGCAGATTTAACGGTTTAAATCGATCTTGAATTAAATCACGTTTTCTGGTTAAAAATAGGTGTTTTTTCAGATGGAATTAATAATTGATTGAGTTCGTTGAAGCTTTAATAGCTAAAAAATTTTCAGTAAATCTATTCAGGTGACATAATCAAAGTATTCACGTGAATCGAACAATTAAGCATTCATTAAACCTCAATTCCACGATTAAAAAAATCTCGAACTTTAAAAAGCACACAGCTCGCGCTATCAACCCGGCCCCCTACCAAAAAACTTTTCCACTATCAAAACCCTAGTCACTCCACTAGAACAAAGCCCAGACCACTTACGCACACACCTCCAAACCTCAGCACAGTCAGAAAATTATGTAAAACGTCTCCAAACAGAGCGAAAGAGAGAGCTCGCTCGAACAAAAGCTCGCTCGCAATTGTGCAAATTGAATTATAAAAAAAAAACGAACGCCGCCTCTCTCATACACTCACCTTTGAGCAAACGCTAAATCCAGAGCCAGAGCGCGATGTCGGCCTCGATTCGCGCAATTATGACGCAAATAAAGCGCGAGCGCGCGCGCCTAGCCTCGGGCCGAATGAAAATCCGGGATCAAAGGCGAGAGAGCGACGGAAAGGCGACGGCGTGTATATCTCTCTTGAGTGTAATGACGACTGCGCGCGCAGGAGGGAATCGAGGATCGCATTCAAACTGCCTGATTTGGCCGGTGATTGTTCGCCGTGCCGCCTGTGTGTCTGTGTGTGTGTGTGCACGGGGTAATTTGAGGATTATGAAAATTGGTGGATCGGAGGAGACGCTTTAAAAAGTGGGCACGTAGCGCTTTAAATTAAGCATTGATACCGATGATTTCAGCTGGATTGCCAGGGGAAGCTGGGATGGTTTATTCTTGGAAAATTGTTGACGCGTAATGACTATGCTTGCCGGGCTTATGGCGCGAGTTGTGTTTTCATTGAATGTTGCGTATTTGGAGAGTGTGCAAGGGGGAATTGCCGGTTTTATGAATCGCTGTTTGCAGAGAGTTGAGGAATTGGATTTTTAAGTGCGGGTGGGAGGTTTTTTGGTGATTGAATTATGGATTCGATGGGCGTTGCGTTTTTATTGGATATTGCGTTTATTTTGAAAGAATGGAAGGGTATTGCTAAGATTTATAACTAGAGGGTTTTAGTGAATTAAAAAATTTAAGATTATAAAAGAGTGTATTAATTAAAAGTTTTTCATGTTTCAATTGTAAAAGAAATACCAGGATTTTCCAGATAAAAAATACTATTAGACTTTTGTCTGCTAATAAAATAAGCAAAATATTTTAACAGTTTACAATTTTTTATTTATACATTTTACAAATTAAGTATTAAATTAAAATTAAGTATCCCTTACTTCTAAAATGAAAAAATCATAAGTAAACAGGAGTTTCGCATCTTTAAAATCCATTCACTCACTAAAAAACTCCCGCTTCCTAAAATGACACACGCCATCGCCTCAGCTCCTAACTAGTCCAACCATAATCACCACTCTCTCTCCCAAAAAAAATCTTTTTCACATCCCGGGCGACAAATTCAAAAACGAAAACCTCTCGCATCCCCGGAAAGTAACGCCGAGGCTTTCCCTCATCCCATGGCCAAATTAGCTCTCCCTCTCACTCTCCTTCCCTCGTAATGCGAAACAGATTTACGCCATACATCCTACATAGCGCACGTGTCGCGCTTCTCGGCTGTCTCAAAGAGCCAGGCAGCAGCTCAGCGCTTAACGATCCTCGTTACATCGAACGCTTATATATATCGACGGCCGGACCACCTTCGGCGCTACATATACAAGCGCATCCACACGCCCACGCGCACGAGCCTCGTATAATGAGGCGCGAGATTTTTCCGGGCCTCGAGACGGCTCATCTGCAAACAATCGCTTTTCTCGGCTGAGATGGAGCTCGCTGGAGTGTGTAGGGATCGAGGAATTAGAGGAGAGTCATCCTGCGAGAATGATAGATTGAGCTCGGAGCGGTTGGGGGCATGTATGCGGTTTTGTTATATGCAGGCATTCGATGTTTGATTGTGAGCTGGATGGTGTTAATGAGGGGATCGGGATAAGGATCTGGAGCTG
>JAPYZB010002420.1:0-17061 GCA_030522745.1 Eupelmus kiefferi
TAAACAAAGTCGTTATATTGCTTTATTATAGCCAACTCATTACATTGGGTACAGTTATATATATATATATATATATATATATATATATATATATATATATATATATATATATTTTAATGAATTATTTTCATTGAACTTTTAGACGATAAAAAACTAAAGCAAAAAATTCAAATTTTAGTTAATCTTTGATCTTTTATATGTTAGTATTTTCACAGAACGATAATTTGGCAATGCCTTATTTCTATGGTCCATGATAATTGAGACAAAGAAGGTGTAAAGAAAATTTACTATCGTACTTATTTTCCCTGTTATCGATATATTGAAAAGTCCGCTTATTTTGGAAATACTAGCCAAAGTAAAAAAGTGCTTTAATAAAAGAATGTTTCTACTTTGTTGTACGAGTTATAAGGCAGCCTTTGAGAGCGTAAGCCCCATCCATTGTTAAAACATTTTGGGCAATTCCCAGGTGAGAGGTGCGGGCCGCCGAGAGACTAGTACGAGTCGCGCCTCTGGAGCCGCGAGGCGCTCGAGGCAGCCTCCGCCGATATATCGACATATTCGTCGAGCGATCAATGATTTCGCCGACGGCGAGGCCGACCTTGACATTGGCTGCTGCTGGTGCTGGTGCTGGTGCTGCCGCCACTGGCCCGATCGATCGACCCGCGGAAAATACAAACGAGAACCGCTGCTGCTGCTGCTGCTGCTGCCGCTGCTGCTGCTCGGCTTTCTCTCCCACAGCGAGCATTGTCGGGGAAAGTGTGTAATTGATCGAGCCTGCTTTTCTCTCTTTCTTTCTGTCTGTGAAAAATTTATTCTATTTTTGGGATCTCGGTCGGCTTTTTCTCCCCTGCTCGATCGACCCTTTGTTACGTTCTGGCCGCTTCTTCTCTTCTCGCTTAGCTATACTGCTCTTTACATTGCTCAAACCAGCTAATACATTTCGCGCGCCCGCATCGATCGCTACTTTTCTTATTATGCCCAATTTCACTCCGGCAGACGCCTTTTATTTACAATTACTCAATAATTGCTTCTCGCTTATTCGTCCTCTGAAAATACCTTCTAATTCTAATTTAACACAAGGACTAATCAGTTCTTAACGTGATTTACTTGTTAGTTAGACAATTACAATAGCTTTTAGTACATGATAAAAGTAAATAAAAAGTTTTCTAAAATTTAAATATTACTTTAAAACAGAGAGATTTTTCCTTACTTTAGATTAATAGCTAGCAAAACTAGAATGGGATTTTTTCTCTAACAAGTACAGAGTAAGAGTTTCGTGTTTGATATCATTAAATGTAGCATGCAAATATGAATTATATTCAAACGACTTCTTGCTGAAAAAGTATAGTTATATTCTACTACAGCATCGTAAACATTTGTAATCTGCAATTTCTCGTAATAAAAAGAAAGGACATCTTACTTAGCCATCAAATAAGATCAATGTACGATTAGGTAAGAATGTTGAATTACTACGATGGTCAAACTAAATTACCTACAGATTCATTTTTATATTTCACTTTTAAAAATCGTCATTATATAATAACAATTAAAATTGCAAACGCTAATTATTTTTTATAATTATTTTGTTCCTGCATTTGACTGATAAAAATCTGAATACTTAACGCTTTTGAATTTTCCGGTAAATAAAAGATGAAACTATTTTGCATTTTTTATGTTTTTTCAAAATTGAAAGTGAAAGATACAGACCTTGAATCCTATTCTGTCGTGAATTATGACTTATACCGCTATTGTTCGCAGAAGCGGATTTAATAGATTTATATATTGGAAAAAAATTTAGAAATAATATGAATCGAATTAGCGATATATCTTTGGTGCTGATGGCTGATAATTTATGGATATTCTATCATATTTTATTTTCCTTGAAAAATCATTTGCGCATTTTTCGTATTTTTGTGTTTACTTCAACTTTTGTGTTTATTTATTAACGGTTTTTGATATTATTTAAAAAAAATTTCAAATTATAAAATAATGATATTTAGAAAAAATAAATATTTTAATGTTAACAGAATGGAAATTTAATATCGATTTGATTTTTATAGAAGTTTGATAAGCTTTTTTATGCGTACACGAGAATACTTTTCTGGCTAAATTAACGAATGGAAAGGTCAGCGTTCTAAAAGTACATGAATCTTCATTTGTTTCACGCTTAATAGACACATTTTTGCGTCCCAGATACCGCTGTTGCAGAGAAATATACGCGTGTATGCACGCATAGAATGAGCCGGTGGACATACATATGCGTGCAAGTTTACTGTTTGCATGACACTTTATAGAGGTAGACACTGAAAGCTTGCAGATTGCATACTCAAAGTTATATTTACACAGCTGTTTAATTATCTCTCTATTAAATTAATGCTGATAAATCTTATTAACTTTATTTTTCTTAATTCCAATCTTTATTTTCAATATTTTAATAATTCTTAAACAAAATATTGCTTTTCAAATATTCTTAAATTAAATCAAATCTTAAAATCTTAGAAAGGAAATAATTTTTTGATATTTTTTTCAATTTATCATTATTCAGCTCTCTTTAATTCACAGTAATCCTCGATAAATGCATCAAAATGCGTTTGTAACACTTACTTTCTTTTTAGATCTTGGTAGTCTAAAAAGTAATCCAGAGAGACCAATCTGCAGTGTTGCTCTCAAAAAATATTTTAATCCTGATCTGGTATAAATTTATAAATCAATCGGCTCAAAAATCAGTGCTAAATGGATGCGTAATACATAATATAGAACACTTATACATGTAGAATTAGTAAAAAAACTTTATATATTAAACAAATATTATGTTCTAACATGAATTAAATTCATAAATTATAAACAAAATATTTCCTACTACTAATAAAAGTGAGAAATATTTTATTAACGTTTGGCCAATTTAATTTAGGCTAGCTCCTTTCATAAAACTCGGCACATCCAAAATTGGCCTGAATACACCTATTAATTTACACCTATTAATTATGTAATCAATAAATTTAATGATATCATAATATTTAGAATGACAGAATCAATAAATTGGATAATATATGTATTGTTAATTAAACAGAATACAAAAATAAAGAGATGGAAAGCAAACACATTAGCAACTTTGATAAAATTTATAAATTAATACACTTTTTTTCTTAGTTATAATAATCCTAATTTTCTCGTCTACTTAATTCTATCAGTCAGCCCGCATTGAGAGACTCTCGAATACTAGTTTTTTATTACAGTCCTGGTGCATCCTCCAGACTCGTCTTAGCACTAGTCATCCGTGTAAGTTGTTCACTGCTTTACGCCTCACACCTGCGCTTATATCGTCATTTATGAATCTCTAACTATCATTGTGAGATTTACCAAAAGCGTTACGCAACAATTACTTAAGAACCTATGTATGCTCCTTTCCTTGTTCACTTTTTATATTAATTTAAAAAATATTCACATAAATCAAAAAATTTGAACAAATACAAATGAACTATTACTATAACAAGAGTTACGATTTCAAACTTTTAAAATAAAAAATTATTACCAATAGAAGAGTTTTGAGATATTTATAGAAGAGAAGATTCTTTGAATGAGAAGGTAAAATTAAAATGCAACTGTAATTGTGTATTACTCTTGGATAAAATTAACTTTGAATATAAAATTTTATTTGAAGGACAATAATAAGTGAGAAAATAACTATTCATCTAAAAATTCAAATCCAACATAGCTATAGTCTATCCAAACAAAAAATTTAACAATGCTTTAACTTTATTTCGTCAATAATTTTGAAATAATTTACAACTTTAGAAATGCATAAATTATGTGGCAGGATTGAAGAGCTCAAAACGAGTATCTTTACTCTATGGCTTTAAAAGGCTTCTTATGTTATGTAAATATAAATAAAGCACTCAAAACAATAATAATTATGATCTGCCTTATAAGTACATGCTTTTCCTTTGTACAAAGCAAAATCAAATATTGTTACTGTAAGCCAGAATAACTAAAAAAAAGAAATAAAAAATTTTACAAATTAAGATTCTAAATTTCAAAGGCTCATTGTGAAATAAAATAAACAGAATAATTATAAACAAAAGACGTTTCAACGACTCTACCAGCGATGAAATATCATTATAATTTAATCGATCTCCAGTTAGCCATTACAAAATTTTTCACTCTACTTCAAAGAGACAAAATCGTCGTTTAAAAGCGAATCAAAACCTAGCTAAAACGGTGCGGAATTAAGGTCGTCGTGGCAAATTATGAAGCCGTCCGCGCATTGCAAACACCGAACAGCTGCATCCACACAATCGCATTTCATGTTGTTGACTTTACCTATGTGGCGCGCTTAAGCAAAGCCTGCGCGAGTAGCACCAGGAAGGAAAACCAGGCGGCCATAGCCAGAAGTATGAAGATGCAGAAAGTATCCATCGATTTTTCCGCTTGGCATTTTTAAAAGCAGGCCCGGAGGCTGCAAGACCTTGGACGGAAAGCCAACGGAATAGAAAGGATTTTTCGCGATTAGAATTGTTAGGCGCGCTGCTGGACGTTGCCGATACTGCATACGAAAGTCGCTTGATTTCACGTGCCGCACGCAAAGCTACTGCTGCCCTTTTGCGGTGCGTGTTGCCATTAGCTTGCGAATAGATATCTTTAAATCTCATGTCAGGGTGCGGCGATTGTTGCGAGCTCTTGATTCAAGGTGATTAAGTTGATTTTTATAGGCTGAGGACTTGGAGCCTTCTAAGAGTAGGATCGAATAGTTAAACTTTGGCAAAACAAGTAGCTAGTTAAAGTGTTGTAAGGATTTTTATCATAGGTTATGTGAAGAATAAATCTTACAGAAAAACAATTTAAATTTGATAACTGACTCATAAATTATTATTTTAATTGTAAAACTATTTTTCTAATCATCTAATTACAAAAATAAGCTTTTTGAATTTTATGCACATTACTGTCTAAATAAAGCAGGCATATGAGGTTCTTGTAAAAAGTCTCAATATTTTCATACCAATTTAATATGGTACGAGCCGAATAAGCTCTATAAGAAAGACTTGATAGCTAGGCCTAGATATAGAAAATATATATAATCAATTTCTAATTTTTAATTTATCATCTCCGTCATTAATTTTGATTAAAGGATGGAGACGTATTTTTTCAAATAAAATATCGAAAAAAACATCTGTCTCCCTAACTGTTTATTATCTATAAAAACGTAAGATGTTCGTAAAAAAATAATTAAGTGATAAAAAATTCATGTCAGGGAGGATCGACATGAAATTGCCGTGAAAATGAAATGGAGAAAACGAGTATGTAAAAAAATTTAATGTCAAAGTTTAATGGAATAAAATTTACAGTTGAAAACTGCTGGTAATTGGGGTTCGGTTACGAAATTTTTCGCGGATCAAAGAGCCGAAAGGAGCTTCGAAACTAGCATCAAAGCGGAAGGTTGCAAAAGCTCGGCTTGCTATTCAGCGTTTGTCCTGGCACTCGGCAAAGTAATTAAAATCCCGTAAATATGTTTGTAGCTCACGGATTTAATAATTCGCGCGAATAAATATCGCGTAATCTCTCGGCCACAGGCAAATAAAGTGTTTCACTTACGTCTCGTTAAAGCCGAGAGCGGGCACAAGGTCGTAAAGCGCCACTTAAATTATAAAACGCCACATGACGCTAACTGCACGCGCTAGGTACGCGAAAAGCTTGCGAAATTTAGCCCGCCGCGTCGCCGGATGGTTTACGTGTAGCTAAGGATACGACTGGCCCCCTACTCGTCCGTTGGGATTTCCGAAAACAGTGCCTGCAAGCGAGAGCTGCAAGGCATTATTTAGCCCTCCGGATTCGGGTAACTGGAAACCTTGGATCTCGCAAGGCACACTGCTCAACTCTGCTGGCTCTATCAGTAACAATGTTCCTCCCGAGCTGGAGAAAGACAGATTATACAAGCACTAGTCCTAAGCAGATATGTATATGCTAAAACTGAGAAGCCCCGAAATTTTATGCAACTAGTCGTCTTTGAAATTTTTTTTTATTAATTTCCCTTATTTCGTATCTTTTCATATCTGGAGTACTGTCATTTTCATCAATATTAACCAAAGCTTAATTCATTATAGAGAATAAAAAGAAAGTATTTATTCATTTGTTCCAAGAAATTTTCAAGATAGAAATTATTCCTGCAGTTCACTTCCAATGAGAGATTTATGGTTGCTAATTTTTTGGGATAAAAATGTCATAAGAACTATTAGAGATATTAAGTAATGGTACCATTTGGTCTTCCGAAAACGCCACCGTAAAAATATAAAACATTTTAAAGAATTAATTTTTAGATAAACATTTTTACCACTATATAATCACTTTTAGCAAATAAAAAATGCTCATATTTATTTAGGTTAATGACACTTCAAATATTTTATCTGTTTTTCAAGATCATTAAAACTTGTCACTAGCCATTTAATTAATTTTTTTCTTTATTTTTCCTTCTTTTATAAATGTTTGCCATCGCAGACGAATCGAAACTTATATGCGTCAATAGAATCTCATCCATACAATTGCTATATCATTATGTCTTTTCTCTTGGATTACCATATCTAAATATGGCCTCGTAAATTCGGATTTTCAGATAAAGGTCAAGGTCCAAGCTAGATTAAGAGGATCTTTTTATGACAATTAACGTAACCTCGTCCCTCCCCGACTTAATTTCCATACTCGAAGGAGCGATCTCTCCGACTAGGGCACTGAGCACTTGGCTAGATCGATGAATCGGAGCCAGCGCTTCGTGAGGATAATTCGAGCGGCAGCCGTGCTAATTTCATAATCTCGATCGGCTTTGCTCGATCAAGCCTCCGCTACCCCGAATTATTCCATCCAAGTCGTTGCTGCAGGCGGAGAGCTGCACCCTCCACTCTCCAGCTAATTAGGCAAGCGAAAAATCCCGACGGCGCCACCTCTATAACGAAGCACATCGATGAATCAGAGCTTAATCGGCCTCGTGCCGAGGAAAAAAGAAAAAAGCCAGTCGAACAGTGGCGACTAATTGTCGCGATGACGATATTCTTCGGCGCGATGTTTCGCGAGAGAGAGAGAGAGAGGGGGGGGGGAGCGGCAAAAGCGAGCTGGTAGTCTGGCACCGAGCGAGCCAGACTCTAATAGCCCAGAAACTTTTGGGCCGAGATCCGGTTACTTCGGCGGAAGAAGAAAACGAGACGAAGCGAGCTAACGGCCGAGAATGTAGCGCAGGCCTGTAATCGTGAAATCGGACGTGGATTGCAGCGAGTTTCTGCTCGAAGGAAGTCGAGTAGGCCCGGATGGACTTTTCGAATTGATCGCTCTTACGCGCGGTGATGAATACATACCTGGGCTAAGCTTACGTAACTAACATGCAGATTTTTATTGCATCATTCAAGTTATTCTAGCAATGCTTTAAATTTATAATAAATTTAAACTTTTTTTATTCAGTATTAATATGCATCTATATTATTGCATGAGTATGCTCGCATATTGAAAGGACATTCAAAGGCTATGATTAATCGCGCGCTGTGCAGGATGAAGACAAATGCCGCAGCTATGCGCATATACTGCATTATACATGCGCGCAGCGCTGCTAACAGCAACGAAACGACAATGTGTTACAGATATTTGGCTATGCGTGCAGCCCACATCGTGCCATCTAAACGCTGACTATCCAATGCTTAACTACCTTTGTATGCAAATCGGAGAAACATTTTGTCATTCGCTATAAACGCTCACTGCTCTACAGTTTCCACCTGTTTGTCCAGCTCACGCTTATCTCTGCCTATTCGTGTGTTTCACAACAAATAATTGTTTAGAAATTATCTAATTATATCGATATTAATAGTTCATTAAAGCCCTACTTTCAACTTTCACGAACACTGATTTAATCAGATCATTTAATTAATTGAATAAATTAACATTTCTAATGAGCTAATTTTATTAAATCTACAGTCTATTTAGTCAATTCTATATTATTGTTATTATATGTGAAATTTTAATCTTTTTGTTTGATATGAACTATCTAAAAATTATTATATTATAAAATTATCAAATCTTATTATTATGAAGACTTTGTATATTTATACGTTATAAAAACTTCGAAATCCAGGTAAATTTTTCCTTAACAATTATTTTATTATTATAGTCTCTTTAATTTATTACAAATACACAACTTACTTAGACTATATATAGAATAATAAATAGAAATACTACATGTATTCATAGAAATTACTAAAGCACATCCTGGAAATTTTGCAAATAACTACACTATACGAAGCGTGAATGTATAACAGTTTGTTTGGTTCCTAGGTTATTACAACAAGTTTATAGAACAACCAAATTCAACTCTATTAATTTAAAGAACTTTATAGCTAATTAGTATAACTTTTGTGGAAAAGGTTCAATTAATTACTAAATTCATAAATAAGTAAATAAAAGTAATACCTTTCATATTTTAGATATAGTAAATCATATGTAAATCATAACAAGAAAAATAACATAATTTGCTAATCTATGCTTAATTGTGTGCAGCGAAGCTTAACTATGCTAAGCTATTTTTGAGATGACAAATTCAGAAAATTGGCCCACTTTGAATAGCTTGTCGTCGTTAAATACAGCTAGACACGGTGTGGCTAGTCATATCTATGGTTAATTGTGCTTATCAGTGATTATTTGTGCCGTATTATATTTATGTACAATTCTCTTAATCATATATTTGTTTCTGCAAAAGAAATCAGAAATAAGAAGATAAAGCGATTTCAGGTTCACACAAGTTTTTACAAACTTATGATAGCTTTCATATATTCTCGTAGATTCTTATTTACATTTATCACATCATTTAAAATTAGGAATACTAAGTGTTTTATAAAACAAACAAAATAACAAAATCGTTTTGATAATGCAAAATTGTATGTGAAAAACTTAAATTAACTTTGATTTGTTTAAACATTTAAAAGTTATTTTAATCTTAGCTGATTCATTTCTATATATAAAAGAAATAACGGGAGAAAGGATAAAGAAAGAATCAATCACAGGAATTTAAGAAAAACGTAAAATCACCGTATAATTGGAAGCTCTAGGAAAATCGATTTTCCGGAAAATCCTAAAGCTGAAGCATGAAGCAATAAAAAGAACTCGGGTTAGGATGAGAAGTGGCGAGAAAGGCTAATCAAATACGATCTTGATAGCTAGATATGGTTTAACCCAATCTGTCATCTATTGAAATACGCGTGAATTTTTACATTTCTATTCGGACAAGTTTACACATAAAGACGCACACGAGCATGCGCATACACAAACATAAATATATATATATATATAAAATTTAAAAGGTATATGTCTGAATCACTATTATATTAATATCCTTAGCAATAAGTATATATATATATATATATATATGCAAATGGTACTTTTAAAAAGCAGCTATAATCTATTGGTCAAAAAAAAAATTAAGTTTTAATTTTCAAATATTTTTTTTTTCTAGCGCTTATATAAAATTTTGCATTTCTTTTATATGCACAAGTTGTGATAAGATTCACGATTTAGTAATTTTCATTTTAATAATAAGAATAGATAAGGTAAAAGTAAATATAAAAGTTTAATAAGGTTCTGAACTTTGGACTTTATTGTTAATATTTGTTTAGGGCAGACTTACTCTACTATTCACGTGCAAACTTTTTAGAGAATAAGCTCAGGATACAGGATAGTGTAGAAAAGTTTTACGTAATTATTGTTTAGGGGCCAAAGCTTCAGTGTTATGTGCGCAATATCATCGGAAATTTAAACTCAGCTAAGAATAAAAATAGTTTTATACTCAGTCTATTAAAATAATTAAATTTTTTTACTTTTATATCCTTATATCTATTATATTTCACAGTAGACTTAATATCTCTTTAATTTTAAATTATGAAATTGTCAGAAGCATCAGCAGCGTTGGCCCCATTTTTGAAAATTTCAATTTTATTTAATGCCAATGTAAAAAGGGCAGTTTTTATATTGAACAGTTACTTTATCATGCAGACAGAATCAATATAAACGTTTCTACTGTTATGTAAGCCCGATTCAATGAAGATTTCGATAGTGGTATTAGTGGTTCGATTGGTTACACGCTGGCGGTCAGGATAAGTGAGAGCCTGCTGCGATATCTAAAGTATGCTACTTTATCTACAATCCAATTGCACATGCTATATATGTTTCTTTAACAATTCAATTAAATATTTTATTTCTCTAAAGATTTAATAAAAACTACTAAAAAGTTGACGTATTTTTATTTCACTATTAGAAACATGTAGATAGCATGCATATAAAATTATCAAATAATCTTTTAAAAGTTATTTTACTACATCATATTAAATTTTATCCCTGTTTTCAAGTATAAATTCTGATGTTTATTTCCTGTAAGTATTATAAAAACTCGTTGGCGCAAGTCCTTTTCAAAAGTACGAAAACTATGCGCGTTTCAGGATCGACGAAAATTGCGAATATTCATAAAAGCTACGTACACGTACATTTATCGATTTTGCACTCTTTCATAAGCTCAATAATACCTGGCCCAATCTTCCGCCTCGATGGAACGCACACATTTCAAGCTATACGTGTATACATATATATATATATATATATATATATATATATATATATATATATATCCATATTCGAACCAGCTCAGGCACTTTTCCGTTACGGTTATTTTAGCCCGGGCTCAAGCGGTAACATTCCCTAAAGAGGAAAAAGCTGAAGCAAATGAAAGAGACAAAAAAGAAAAGAGAAAGAGGAATGAGCGCCGGATGAGAGGGAGGAAAAAAGCTTCGTGGGGGGCTCATGCCCAAGATCCGGCTCTCTGGCGCTGCTGCAGGTGAGCGCGTCAAATAAAGAAGCAATTTCATCCGTCTCGATTCGCGATAAAATAAAAAAAAACGTTCTGCCCTCTGGACGAGAAACAATGACACAAAAGGGATTGTCTTGCTCGCTTTTTCTCGCTTATTATACGAGCACAGCCAGTCGAATGTATCACCTATACGGCTACACATTTATCTGCAACGTCGGGAGAATTGCTGTTAACGAGTATTTACGAAAGCTCGCTTACGAACCCGGGGGAGGCCGTTCACGACATCGATTTTACTTCTTCTCGAATAATTAAAGAACGATTAATTCTTATGATGAAATAAAAAGTATCGTTTTATCAGATTAAACATTTCAACATGTATAAAATAATAATATTTCTCTAAATTAAATTGCGTCTCAATCTAAATCTTTTAAAAATTTATTTTTTAAATATAATGAGGACATTTTGTACATTATAAATGTATAGAAAGAAAAGTAATAACATTAATTTACTTAGAGACAAAAATTATAAAAAAGTAATATGTATTAGCTAAGGTATGTTTATTTATTGGTTATTAACTCTTATTGAATTTTATTTCTTATTCTATTTTCTTTTTAAATGGTTTAGCTATAAGAAAACTATTCTTCAACAAACACTTTGAAAAATATACATACATAAACAGGTTCAGATTGAAGTATACACAAGGGGCTTTGAAGTCAAAAATTGAAGAGCTTTCTATCAAAAGAAAGTTGCATGAATATTTTTCAAGAAAATAAAAATGCAAATAAAAGATAAGAATAATTTTTCCGAAACATAAAATATAAATACTATTATATTTTTCAATTTAAAATTATTTATTTATGGCAATTTGATTTTTATATTTTTGAGAATTTAGTTTTGACAATGCATATTTTTCTAAAAACAAAGCTTATTCAACTTCAAAGTCATTTTTATATTCTGATTGGTAAGCAAATATATGTGATAAAATTTAAATTTTTAAATTTAAATACATTTACATGCACAAGGTAAAATTCTTGTGACAGTTTTGTAATTGCATTTTAATACTTTACATAACTCAATGGCAGTTTAATCCCCATTGTTTTCTGTGCAGATAAATCCGTTAATTGAGGTTAAAAGTAGCTTGTAAATATATAAAATGATACTTTGATGAAGTGTTCAAGTATAGGTACTTAAATAATTAACAATTACAAGATTGTTTCGAAGCTAGTCTCATTTACTCTCAAGTAAAACGGATGTACCCTCTCGGTGTAAACGCATTCGGGTTCAAGACGTCGCGTACTCGTATCCGCACTTGTACACATAGACATAAGTATGGTTCTCATCGTCAGCGCGAGAAGGGGCGCTGCAAATATTTGCCAAGTTTGGAATCTGCGGAGCGCGGCTCTTCTCGGGCCGTATAGGTACGTCGCAGTATGCGCGCCGCTTCGCTAAAAACAGCCTCGTTAGCAGAGGCGCGCCGACAAGGGAATAATGTCGAGGTTATCGCCGTAGAAATACCGGCGCCGCTACGCGTCTCTTAGGCACTCTCTTCTTCCTTTTTTTTCTAACTCGAACTTTCGCGCTTTTACCGTTACCACTAAACGCTCGGCTTGTCTGCCTTTTTTTCGCTATACTATTTTTAAAATTCCTTTTTAAACAAATCTACCTAAACGCATCTGCAGATTTAAAAAGATTTCACCAACATTTTTTTAAGCTCTATTACTGTAGTAATTAGACAACTATTGCATTAATTTAATTTAAATTCGATATTTATTTGTTTACAATTATAACAATTTAAATTGGATTTATAAGAACTGAATCTATTGGTTGTTGTTTTTTCTTAGTTTATGAAATGAACAATTTAACAATTACAAACAAAACATACGAAATTATTTCTTGAAATTTACTTATATATCTTATGAAGAGCAATGAAAAGATAAATCTTCGTAATATTTCTTTTAATAGTACTAAAAAATATAAATATTGCAAAGTGTAATTTACTTACCCGGAGCAAAGTCCACAGGTTTTTCTTTGAATTCAAGGCAGCTGTTATAAAATTGGCCAAGTTTTGTGAATGCACCTCCCATCCTTCCTGTTTCATTCATCAGCATTCCTGAAAAATATTCAAAAGGAAGACCGTTTATTTGTATAAAAACCACTGCTAACGGCTTTATCAGAATATTTTCTCAAAGAAAATTTTGTTACTTGTTATAACTCAAAATAATTTAAAAAAAAATCTAATAAAAACTAATCCATACGTACAAAATAATAAGTGATAGCTTATTGAAAAATATGTGAATAAAAAGTTTATTTAAAAAAATTGTTCTTAAGTACATATTTAATGAATAATTAGAAAAATAATTATGAATGTATTCATATTTTTACAGATTCAATTAAAATTCTTTAAAATATAAGTTATTATTTTAATGATCAGTTTTTATTTTATAATTTCTTACATTAACTCGAAAATTGTATTTAAAAATGATAATTGTTACAAAATGTTGTCATAAATATATGTATATAAATACAGTTTTTAGAAAATTATATTTTTTATTTAGAAGAATTTATTAAAATTTGCAGTCCTAAAAGTATCACTATTGTAAATTATTATCTTCAAAAAAAAAAGAAATTACGTAATCTTAATTTTTTTAATTAGGCCATTTGATGTGCATCATATCATTCACATTGATTTGAAAAATATTTTTAGAAAACAATAAGACTTTGAAAAATAACTTCTATTTATAAAGAACTAGTTATGTTTTAATGAAGAGATACATAATATATATATACATGCTCTATCTAATGATATAGTTGTAGCTGTGAATGCTGATATTTTACTTTATTAATAAAAGATTTAATCGACTATTGTAAACAAATAATCTAACGATATTGATAAACTTAGAAAATTAATTACCATAGGTATTTAAGATTAAACACTATAGAATTTCATGTAATCCGATAACATTTCTTAGATTTAATATAAATATATTTAATTGGTAGGTGAAAATATCAAATTATTTTGTGTGCGATAAAAAATTCAAAAACGAATAGCAACTTATCTTGTGATCAAATAAAGCAACATAGAAAAAATATCTATACTTATATGTTACAAACATCAATATAATCCAATTTTTAGTAGCCTAGTGATCTGTACAAAATAATTTAATCAAATTAATTTTTTTTGTAACTTTTAATTTAGTTATCACTTTTTAAAATAGTTCATAGAGCCAGTCCGATCGTTATTAATGATGTAACTGTTGGATTTCTAATGTCAGTCCTGCAAACTGTATCCACCTTATTGACTATTGGTCAAACCGATTAATTGACTTTGGTATTATCACGTGCATATTTACTGTTCGATATAATGAATCCAAAAGTTTTCTAATATTTTTGGAACTTCAGTTAAATAAAGTTATAAATAAATAAAAAAATCTTACAAACTTTAAAAGATTATTAATTAAAAAAAAAAATGATGAAAAACGTTCCAATCTTGTATAACTTTAGTAAATTTAACGGCAGATCAAATTTATGTTGCTTTTTCATTTTTACATATACGACATATTTACATGAAAATAAATGAATATGAAAAATGACTACCTTGATACCATATTTGAGATAAAAATTTTAGAATTTCAAATTTAAAAAAAGAGAGATTTGCAAATTTTGAAAGCTATCTTTACATTGAGCGGCACAATTTTCACACAAATAGATACCACTTGTTTAAAATAAATGAAATGATAATTCAAGACTGTCTGATAAAAATACAAATGTCAACGGAACTTATAGCCAGTAATCCCTTGAGCTCGCTATATAACTATCTTTGAAGGCCGCAGGACAAGTTCAAGAAACACTGTTGCGCGATGATCCGAATGGCAGTGAAAACACTTGCAGCGCATCTTTATATAGATCGAATAGGGCAATTTATTTATAGAGTTGGCGCTTGGGTCAGTAGCAACCGCAAGTAGCTTACGAATATCGCTTCAACCCTACCGATCTGACGTTTCCAAGCACGCATGTGTACGGCGATCTTTTCATACACAAAGAGGATTGTGCACGTCGCGTCAAGCGGATAGTCACCAGACGAGAGTACCTACGCTGCTTTCGGCGAAATTGGATGTATCGGGAATGGCTGATTTTATTCTGAGTCGATGTTATTTTTAGGTCAAGGCGAGATGGGCTCAAAGAAACCTTTTAGTGAACGAATGAATGGCTGATGTTTGCCAGGATTTTTGTTTATGAGCTTGCTTAAATCAAAAATCTTTTACCAAAAGAATAAGGTAAAGTAATGGGGTACGTAGTATAATTTAATTTACAACAACAATTTTAAAAACCTTATCGGTAACAGGTGGACTCACAATCATCAACTTTACGTTAATTAAGAAGCAACTAATCCTAACACTGCAATTATAGTATTCCATTCGACATTTAAATGAAGCGTCGGAATAAATTCATTTTTACGTTTTTATAGAGTTTACTCTTTATTCAGTTCATCCCGATGTTGTCAAAAAAAAAGTCCGAAGCAAGTTCTTTTCCCTAAGTATAAACAAATCCTGGCTTTACGCAATAACGAAAATTTACTTTTCATTTCCTTGGAGCATCGCTTCTTTTTCAAGTGAGCGCACTTCTTCCTTAACATAGACAACAAGACAATCTTGTTCTCGAAGAAACTCCTCGAAAAAGCGATGCAAACGAGCGCGCCTCCGATCGCACTGCGTCTCCTCTTATCCATTCACGAACGTGCTGTGAAACGACAATCGTCCGGCGCACCGTACTCGTCCCCGCACTACTTGTTCGCCCCACGCACAGTGCATACGCTATTTTATCTCCACCCCCCTCTCTCTCTCTCTCTCTCTCTCTCTCTCTCTCTCTCTCTCTCTCTCTCTCTCTCTCTCTCTCGCTTGCTTGTTTCTTCTTCAGCGCTCTATAAATAAAATATCGCGAGCTGCCTAATGCGTTTTTAAAGCCGGCCACCGTGGTGGCTCGCATTTTGATACGGCTCGTCGCTGGATGCGCGATTGTGTTACGTGAACAATTTGTAACGTTTGTGAATATTCAATGGATGAAGCGAGGCTTGTACGAGGTATACCACGTGGACTTTTAAAACTGGGCCTCTTATGACTACATGGAACTTTGCTTTTTCCTTTTTTAATTTCGACTTATAGAAACAAGATAAAATTATAAATTTTTAGAGTTTTACACTAAGTAAATGAATAAAGCAACCGATTATAACGTTCCACAAAGTTCAATCTGGGAACATTATTATTTCGCATAATTTACACCATTGATGTGGAATGAAAGTAAAATCTTTAACGCTGGGTGGATCAAACATTTACTCTTACTAATTCTAGATATAAAGTCAGTTGTGGAGCAGTAATCTAATTGTACTAATGAAAAAAATTCTTAATAGTTAAGGACGCACTGACTATATAGCCTATGTCAAAAGAGTAGTAAATTCAAACTATTTTGGGTTAATGATTAATTAGTATTAAAGGATTAATTAGATTACTAAAGGAAATCACCGTATTTATAAAGCATTACACTAAAATTAACAATCAACAAATTTTCCGTAATGAACTTATAGACGTGTATTATACGCCTAACTAACTAATGCTGAAATCTTGTTGAAGCTTAAACTCCCCAGAAAAATATAAATTTATCAAGTTTTTTTGAATCTACTCTTGAAAGGAAATGAAATTTGTCAACAATTTACTAGAATATCTACATAATCTATAATAAAATATCCATGAAATATTTTATTATACCTTCTGATTGGTTGGCTCTGAACTGATCGTTTTAATTTTGTTTACCGCTAAAATTCGAGGTTCGTTTATCATAACCAACAAAATATGTGCAGGCGCGCGATGATCTACTAGTCCCCTTCACACAAGATTGAGAAGCTTTTCATTGTTAACAATTTAAAACCTTTTGTGATTGGCTGATTAGTTATATCTGTAATTGTTTTTTTATGTAAATTTCGAAATACGTTTTAATGAATTTTATGCTATAATTAAAAGAATATGAGAGGTAATGTTTTTATTTATGTAGTTTTTATATTAGCCATACCGATACCTCCATGAAGTTCCTTTGCGAAATAATGTTAAAAGTTCATATCAGCTCGTGTTCAAAGTCATTCAAAACATATCATAATGCGCGGACAAACAGCAATTTTAATAATGTGATCTGACCTCACAAGACTGATTAGTATAAGTTTTATATTTTTCTCTATTTTTAATCAATTTTAT
>JAPYZB010002421.1:0-12000 GCA_030522745.1 Eupelmus kiefferi
TTATTTGATTTAAATAAAAAATGTAGATTGCTTAATTTTCAGATCTTATTTAGTTGTTTTTAAAATATAAAATAAATAAAAGTAGATGCTTGAATTGTTTAGTTTTTGAGTAAATACAATAAGACTCAAAAGTAAATTTAACTAATAGAATAACATTTTTTTTTAGATTTTATGAAACTAAAAATTAGGAATTGGATTTATACATCAATTATAATTTTGTTACAACATTATTTACTTTTAATTGATTATTATCAGTTATTTATTTGAAATTTCAAACCTATCAAAGGTTTAAACTATTAAATATGTATATTAATATATATAATATTTTACATTATGTTTCTTTTTTTTTTCAGAAATATCACACAATTCTACACAAAAGAATATTTATAGATTAGATAAACAATAAAATAATTAATACGCATGATTGTAAGATCAAGGATTTTTTCCCATAAATTTCAATCATGGCGGGTCCTGTGAGCGTACCAGACAATTTAGTCAAGTGGGATTTGACAAATGATCCTTTGGCTCCACTTAGCAAGGATCAAAGATTTAATCTATCATCACTAGAAGATGAAATTACTTCTTTGGATCCTGTTAACTTAAACAAATCAATAGCTAAACCTGATTCTCTTCAGGTATTTATTGTATATTTATGATAATTATTCTTATTATTTAAAATTTAAGAAACTACATGATATCAATAATAATAAAATATTAAGTAGACTGTAATATGAATTTTGTTTTACAGAATAACTTGGAATCTAGAGATGATAAAAGTGCAGTGGAGCGCATTGAAAGTTACCAAGAACTTCTTTTGCGCTATTCTACATTGGAACAAAAACATATGTCCTCTGAAGACACTAAGTATATATGCTACTTAGAACAGCTAAAGTCTAGACGGGCAGAGTGCCATGATTTGTGCCTGCAAATTGAAAGTGTATTAGAGGATTTTAATTCACTCATGAAACAGTACACTTTAGTATCACAAAAAACGACATCGTTACATGATGCAAGTGAACAATTAATATCTGATCAAGAAAAGTTGATAACTTTTGTTGAAAGGATAGCAGAAAATGTCAAGTATTTTAAGGAGGTAGACAGTATTATGGATAAACTGGATGCTCCTACACTGTCTGTTAATAGTGAAATTTTCTTCGATCTAATGAACAAGATTGATGAAAACATGGACTTTATGCAAAATAATCCAACATTCAAAGAAAGCAATATCTACTTGGTCAAATATCGACACTGCCAATCAAAAGTAATAACTCTCATTCAAAATTACATCTTTAAACTCTTTACGAAAGCTACAGAGAGTATTCTAAATCCCAAGGATGAGAGCTTACAGAAGAATCCTGACGCGGCTCTAGCTCTTTTTTATGGACGATTTCAGTCTATACTACCAAAGGCTAAGCCAGTCATTGAGCAGGTTGAAGCTAAATCTAACAAACGTCAGGAATATGAAAGCCTACTTTTTGAATGCCACCAGCATTTCCTGAACCATCGAGGTCACGTACTGGGTCCCAGTGTTCAAAAAGGTCTGCAATCAATAAAAATGAAGTATAACGGCGATCACTGCAGTCTCGTTAGACACTCTTGTTCCCTGTTACTACACGCTTCAATCGACGAATTTAGATTGTTTTATCAATTCTTCAGTAAACATTCCCCAGCGTTGACGTCCTTTTCGGAAAGTCTTTGTACGTCGTTATACGATACCCTTAGGCCGTTTATCATTCACATAAATCACTTGGAAACTCTAGCTGAGATTTGCTGTATCCTAAGGATAGAGATGTTGGATGAGCACGTACAGAACAACATGGAGCCCCTTCAAGGCTTCGGCAATGTATGCCTGCAGCTGTTACACGACGTCCAAGAACGGCTGGTTTTTAGAGCTCATCTATATCTGCAGTCGGATGTGGCCGGCTACAATCCTTCGCCGGGAGATCTTGCCTATCCAGAGAAACTAAAGATGATGGAAGATATCGCAGAGTCAATTAGAGAAGAAAACAGGCAGATCAGGATGAAGAAAATATCGCTGTCGTCGATGGAAAGCGGCAGCAGTAGTAACGTTGTTGAACCTATTTCCAGGACTCACGTGATGACTATGGTAAATTAGTTAAATTTTCAACGAATTAAATTAATATTACAAATGTACTATACCTTTTTTTCTTATTTTAAGGGTATGGATCCAATGTATCAGAGGAGCTCACATATGGGTAACTCTCCGGCGGACTTGCACGGCATGTGGTATCCTACCGTCCGTCGAACCTTGGTGTGCCTTTCCAGACTGTACCGATGTGTAGATCGTCCAGTTTTTCAGTCGCTCAGTCAAGAAGCAATAACTTTCTGCGTCCAGAGCATAGAGGCAGCGCGTGAGCGTATACAACAAAGAGCAACTCCCCTAGATGCCGAGCTGTTTCAGGTTTGTTGTAAGACTTAGTGACAAATTAGACTATAATGTACTTTTCCTAATCCGAAACTCTTTTTCAGGTGAAGCATCTGTTAATTCTTCGTGAGCAAATTGCGCCCTTTCAGGTAGACTTTACTGTGAAAGAATACAGCTTAGATTTCTCTAAAGTGAAGACGGCGGCGTTTGGTTTACTGGAAAAACGCTCACGTCTCTTTACTTTATCCAATAATGCTTTGCTCGAATTCTTGCTGGAAGGCGCGCCTCAGATGAAAGAGCAACTCATCGACTCACGGAAGCATGTTGACGCAAAATTGAAGTCTTCATGTCAGAGGCTAATTCAACATGTCACTCGGCTTCTCATTGATCCTGTGATTCTGTTGTTAGAACGATCTAAATCAATCCCGCAGGTAAAATAGATTTAACAGATTCTTATGGCTTATTAAGACTATTTTCATGAAAAACAAATTAATTTTATTTTATTAAAAAACAACTTTTATAATTATAAAACTGTTTTACAGGGACAGAGCAAACCACTTGGCAGTGCGGAATCGGTTGCAGCAGTCGTTGGTGAGGCGCTACGTTTGATAAAGTTTAAACTCCCGCCGGTCCAGCAGTCAATGCAACTCTACCTGGCTAATCGTGAGACCGAATGCATTCTCTTTCGACCAATTAAGAATAACGTTGTCGCTGCGTTTGCTCAACTATCTCAGCTGCTTGGTCAACACTATGCTGGTGATGAGCTACTGCTGATTGCCTGTCCGCTTCCCGAGCAAATCTCGCTCATGCTTAGTTCTTCGTCGCTCGCGCAGGCAAAAGAGTCTGCGCCGGGTGACGAACAGCAAATTAGACAGCAAAGGACATCGACTGTCGAGGTACCGAAACAGTTACAACAGCAGAAGATATCGACAGTGGAGGCCCCCAAAGAATTGCAGCAGCAAAGTGTGTGGAATATCGAGACGCTGAACGAGTTACAGCAAAGAACTTCGGTCGTGGAAGCACCGAAAGAATTGCAGCAAGAAAAATTAAACCCCGAATCGCCTGTTGAACTGGAGCAGAAAGAAACTGATACAAAAGATCAAAGCGCCGCATCAAGGACGATAGAAACGGTCTGAAATCGTGGCCTTTTACCGGTGTTAAGAGGATTCTATTTTAGATGGTTATTGTTTTGTTTTTGTTTATTGGAGGAGATGGATGCTATGCTGACTAGTAAGATAAATCAAATTTTGTATATAAATTATAAATATAAATAAATTATTGCTATAATAAATAATTGTTAGTTTATTGCTAGTTCCGTTTTACTTATGTTGGTGAAGACAGATGAATAAATTAAAATGAAATGGCATTTCCCCAAAATGTTTTAAAGCATGATATTTATAGAAAATATTGACTAATCTTAATAAATTTTGAAACTAATATTTTCTATCTAACTTTTTTTAGATTATTATCAGTATTATTAGTTTTTCATTTTCAATTTGAGTTTATTAATAAAAAGTAAAACAAGAAAATTTATAAAGTAGGCATTATTTACTCTATAGAAACAGTAAAAGTATAATAAAATTGTTTATATTTATAAAAGGAAATGTTTTAGATATACATCTGATTTTTTAGCTTAATACATAAAAGTCTTTCAAACAATAATTTTATATATACTATATAATAAAATAATATAAAACATGGGTTTATTACATGAAATATTTTTATTATTCTGTTATTTTATAACAAAATAAAAGTGATAATTTTAAAGTTATATAAAAATACTATTTGTACAATTACTACATAAATATGATATATTATGAGTTTAGAAACATAAATTTATCTTTTACTAAAACCTTTGTCCATTAAACCTGATTCAAGACCTACAGCACAACAAGAAAATAACAAAATTTGTTATTATATAAATTGTTTTAAATTATACATACAATTTATAACAGAAGGTTTTAATAAAAGTTTGACTTCTTTTTGAATTGATATTAATAATGTATTATACATTTATTTATTTTGCTTGAGTATATATTTAATTTCATAAAAACGTATAATTTATTCCGAATCTTTTTACTTCAATTTCTTGAACAACAAACTTCGTCAACTTATTTATTTACAGTAATAAAATTCTATTAATTATAAAAAGTTAAGGCACATTTAATGACTTAATAATTTGATATATTAGCTATGCTTTAAATCTTAAAAAATAAATAAACTCTGTACATCACGAATAAATAAGAATAAACGTTCGACATCAGTTTAAGTCGCGTCTAGTATACAACTGATAAAAAGTCTTGCTAATAGCAGGACCAATTTTACGTTTAGCTGCACCCGCCGTTACCTCAGCTAACAGTTTTTCATTGCCGTCTTTAAAAGCTTCAGTCAGTAGTTTTGGTGTCGGATAGAATTCCGCGATAGCCACAGCCTTTTCTACAGACACACCTTTCAGCTGTAGCAACTGGCGAATAAGTATCTCTCGGACCTTAAAATTCTGTAAATTAAGAAATAAAATTTGTAACTAAGGTTCTTAAACATTGCGAATAAATTTTATTCGTTATAGAATAATAAATAACAAAAAAAAATTGAATTTTATATATTTAAAAATGTTATTTTTAAGGTATTGATAAATTTTATATTGATAGCTAAGCTTCAATTTTTAATTTTATTTATTCTTATCATGAATTAATACTAATATTATTTAAAAAAATTATATTCAAAGTCAATTCTTTTTTATAATATATTTCTTACAAATAATATAGTACTATTAAAAAATCTTAAGTCTTACTTTCGTTTTCACGGCAGCTTTATTAAACTCAGTAAATTCCATCAGCTGCTCTATGCCCAAGGAAGATTCTGATTCTTCTAAATCCAAATCCATCTTTCTACAACTTGTTAATTCTTTAGCCTTAAAAATCATGAATCATTATTTAAATTTATAACATTTTATTATCTTTATCGCTATAAAATTTTTAAATTCTAAATATATTTATAAAACAATCTTTTATTAAAAAAAAATAAAAATAATTTTTTATAATTTTGTCTTTGCTTTACTTTGCTTCTCATGATTTTCGTACCTCATAAATTTTACTCAACATGGTTGTCATTGTAGCTAAGTAATACATTGAATCCCTGTGATCCCTGGTGTATTTTACAGTAAATTTATCTTGAATTAATGAATTTACACCTGCTTGAAATAAAGAAGTTAATGGTATTGATCCATGATAATTTTTCCCATAACTTTCAATCATATAAATAACGTTTTTGATTCCTGATTGTCTTAAACGGAACTAAAAATAAAAATAAAAATATAAAAACTTTAAATACTAAAAAATCTAATTTTTTAATCTATTTTTATAATGAAATTTACTAATTATTAAATTATAAATTAATACGAGAATAAAATTATTTATAAGAAAATAAACTACGAATTTTATCTGTACCTTCTGCTCATGATATCTTCCATCTTGAATACTTGAACCTAAGTCATCCATTCGTTTTCTTTCAATAATATAAGGCAGAATTAGTTCTTTATTTGTGAATCTGCATCTAGCAATCCATGCAAAATCACCAACTTTTAAGCTCCTTACTTCAAATAACACTTTAAGTTTGCTTAATTCAGATATTGTTTCATCATCTTTGGGTCTTGCTTTACGTCTAAAAAAATCACATGTTTTAAATATTATCGATAAAGTAAAAATTAATGAGTACAATTACCCGCTAGTTTCTTGAGTATCAACCAGTAATATAATATCAAAGTTATTTGGCAAGAGAAAAAACGATTCATAAGGTGTATCATCTTCAGATGCCTTCTTTTTTTGACTTGCTGCCATAGTACTTTTTGTGGCTTTTACTGTTTTCCTCTGTGATGAAGTATCATCAGCATTTTCTTTTGTATTATCGCATTTTGATTGAACATCCTTTTAATAATTAACAAAAAAAAAACATCATAGACAAAGATTATTTAAAATAATAAAAAAATAAGTTATGGTTTCATACTTACATTGACAGTTTCTTGAATATCTATTTTATTATTTATTTTTTTAATATTAATCGAAGGCTCAGGAAGATCCAAAGTTTCAGTAAAAATAAAGTGTTGTTGATTTTTTTTCACTTTAATTGTAGGTTCCACATTTTCCTTACAGAATTCATCAAAATCTTCAGAACTAGTTGTAGATTTAGTTTCTACTGCATCAGATTCTTTCCTTGCGATTTCCTTTAAATCGTCTTTCTTATTGACTTTATTCTTTTCCTGTAAATTACATTCGTAGCAATAATCAATAAATTATTTTCATATAATTATTTTTTTAAACAAAAATTAAAATAGTTTTACCTTATCATCATATTTAAATACTTCATCATTGTCACTATCATCGTCGATAATCACAATTTCATCAACTTTATTAATATTTATCGATTCTGTCTTTAAAGGCAATACATTTTCTGTCATTAAATCTAAATGTGTTGGAGATTTCTGTAGATTTTCCAAATCACTTAAACTATCTTCAGTCAATTTTAGTTCACTACTTTTACATTTAAGTAATGAAGTATTAGGTGAAATGTCGTAATTAAAATTTGTTTTGTATGAAGTTGTTTCAATGTCCTATTAATTAATTATTAATTAATTTACGTTTAAATTGATTAAATCATATTTTTAAAATCAAATGAAAATATATTTACCTCTTTACCATACTTAAATACTTCATCATTGTCGCTATCATCATCAATTACCACAATTTCTTCATTTTTATTAAAATTCAAAGATTTTTTAATGGAAGATAATGGATTGTCTGCCTTTAAATCTAAATGTACAGGAGATTTTTGATAATACTTTAAATCACTGAAATTTTCTTCAGATGTTTTCAGTTCATTACTTTTAGATTTAAGTGGAGAATTAGTTGGTGAAATTTCAAAATTGAAATGTGATTCATAGGATGTTGATTCAATATTTTTAAACGGAAGTGGTGATTTAATTGGTGTTTTCTGAGAGCTGTAGTTTGTTTCAGATGAACTTGATCCACTTTTCTTAGAGTTACATAGTTTATTTACAGTATTTAAAGTAGTTGTAGACGTTTTTGATTTATTGTTTGAAGATTTATTTTGTGTTGATGCAACTGTATTATGAGCATTCTCTATTCTCTTTAAATTATCACAAGATGCTGAATCATCATCACTTGAAGCATCCGAGTTATTTGGTCTTGCTTCTAATAGTGACATTGCGAGAGCATAACCAGCATCAGTTAGGCTATATTTTGCAGGATTACCTTTTTTAACTATATAATTCTTTTGAATCAATGTTGACATAGAAGTCCACCCTGAGTAGTGTTCTAAAGCTGTGGCTTTCATTGGACTATCACATATTTCCTGAGCCTCTGACATTAGATCTTTCTTAAGCATGAAACCTTGAAAAATAAATTTTATTAATTATAATATTTATACCAGGTCTATATTTAGAATTAAAAATATATTACCAGGATAGTTTGCATTTTGCATTTTTTTATACAAAGTTGTCAACAGAGCATAAGGAGCAGAACCAACTTTAGGAACATATGGTTTTGGTGCTCTCTGAAATAAATTTTTTTTAATTAAATATTTTTGTAAAGCTATGCAAGTTATAATAATGTTTTAAAATTTGAAATCACTTTAACAGGCTTTTTCCTTTCGGGAGGATTTTCAGGTGCTTCTCCTCTTGAATTATTTTGCTGCTCAGCTGCAATATTATCACCAGAATCTAAATTTGGCAAATCATCTTGTATCTTTCTTTTACGAGCTTTTTTTGGTTTTTTTAATCCAATATCAATATCAATATGAAAACCATTCTGGGTCGAAGTAGAAGGTAAATTGTTCAGTTCTCTGTACTGTGTTAGCTTTTTATCAATCATACTGCATAACTTTGCACCAAAGTGTTGTAAAATTTGACAATCCCTTCCACTCTCCAAGGGTAGCGGATATTTTCTCAAAGCATTCAATGCTTTTCCAAATGAATATTGAATTGGTGAATCCCTCATTGCAGCTTCTTGTCTCCATTCTTCTAACCACTGCTCGAACAGTGGATTTGGACAATTGATTGTGCGTTTGATTCTTTTCATTCTGTAAAAATGTACATCAAAAACCAATTAATTTTTTTTTATTTCTTGACTTGATATCTACTGACTAAAACAAAAAAATATTCATCTAAGTCAAAACCATAAAAAAATAAGCAGAAATAAAATAAAAATCTGCATGTAATATAGTTTGCTTCGGAATCCTTGATTAATAATAATTTTTACCAAGGAAATAATCATTTTGTTAATTTGCTTTTTTTCATATTATTTTATAATCTTATAATTTATAATAAATTTTTATAATACAAAAGTCAAATGAAATTAAAATCAGCAATACTTAATCAGTAATAATAATAAAGAGTAAACATTAAAATCTACATTTTTCTAACATCAGATTTATTAATGAAACTTTACTTTAAAAACAACAAAACTTGAAAAGATCTCACAGCAACAGATGATTTAAGCACTCTGTCAAGTAATTATCAAAAACGTTCACCTAAAAATCGGAGCAACAGAATGACTCCCAGCTCCAGTCGAAAATCAAAACAATCTTGACAAATTTCAAAGAAAACACGAGAAATACCCATCACACATAATAAACGAACTTGTCAGACACAGTTTCGTCTCTGAAACAGAACCCTGCGAATCTGGACGCCGGGAGGGACGCCCTCTGAACTTACTATGACGGTCCGCAAACTTTGCAGCATCAACAATGGAGTAAAGGTTATATTCAAGAATCCAGATAGATCTGAGAATCCGAGGATGAAATCCAGACGTCGTCCGTGACCGTCAGGCCACTCCAACGAGAAGAACAAACAACAAACACAGGCACAGCTACTACAGCTGCTGGCTATATACAGAGCAATAACTATATAGAGACGTGTGGGAGGGAGAGGGGAAGATATTTATTTATAAAAATGGCGGACCAAGTGCTGAGGGAACTGGAGGCTGCTGCACAAGTTATTTTAGTAAGTTTTACCCTTTAAATCGAGACAAAATTTTTACGACGAAATTCACGGGAGTTCGGCCGATCGCGCTGAAAACGTTAGATTAATCGCGGCGCGGCTTGAAGACAGAATTTCATCGTTTATCCCTAAATTTCAGGCATCTCTGCAGGTTATGTTGTCCCCTGCTACCCCTCCGTCGTCGTCTGAAAATGTTTGTTTTGGAGCGGGGGCGATCGTCAAAGATTTAATCAACCCCCGTATATTTTTCGTTGGACGATTGTTGGATACGAGTTGAAATGTTGAGAAATTAATTTTTTTTATAAAGATTATGGTTAAAGGAGAAACTTTTTATAGTAAGGCGTTCCGTATATTTTTTTTCTTTTGTGTTTTTCTTGAGCGTGTTGTTGAGGAGGCGGAGATGCAGCGTTTTGAGTTTGATGAAAGACGGATAATTGGCGTGTGACGACGAAGAGTTTTTATCGTTTTTTAAGGTATCTTGTAACGAAATCAGCTGCTTAAACGGCCGTTCTTTAACGTGATTTTACGTTTGTAGGGCTTCTGAAAAGACTCTGAGTCTGTATCTTGTTTCTGTGAAGGGTGAAGAAAACATATTTTGTTGATATTTTATTTTTTATAATTTTTTACTTTAATAACTGACCGTTTTTTGAAGAGTTAACTATGAAAATTTTGATTTAGACATTATTAATGCAAAAATATTTTGTTATTAAAAGTAAAAATATTTTTATTTCTCAGTGAAAAATTTATTTTGTAGAAAATAAGTTGTATCAGCAGATTTTTGGGTATTAATTTAATAATTACATTTTTATACTAATTACTAATAATATTTAGAGAAATAATAATCATTTTTTCTAAATCCAGGCACCCCCCAATCTTGTCACTGCCGAGCAGCGGCAATCAGCAGAGGCAGTTTTTTTAAATTTTCGCAAGACAAAGTCTCCATACCAACTATGCAGAGAAATTTTGGAGACTACCACAATCGACTATGTCTTATTCGAATCTGCTGGTGTTATCAAAGCCGCCCTGATTAGGGAGTGGTCAATGCTGCAGCAGTCAGATATCCAATCCTTGAGACAGTATTTGTTGCACTACATAATAAGTAAACCAACTTTGGCACCGTTTGTCAGAGAAAGGATCTTACAGGATATTGCCATTATGGTTAAGAGAGGTAGTGTGGAAGATCTTGGAGAGGAGCGAAAAGAAATTTTGACAGAAGTTGAAGGATTGATTATGAGTGGAGATTTGCCAAGGGTAAAAATAAATTCATTTTTAACAATTGAATAACAAAATTAATGTTACTAAATTTGAAAATTATTTCTTTATACAGCAACTTTTAGGCTGCAGTATAATTTCAGCCTTAATGCAAGAATATGCTACAACCATAAAATCATCAGATGTCGGATTGACCTGGGAAGTTCATTTTAAAGCAAAGAAAGAATTTGAAGTCACATCTTTGAAGAGAATATTCAAGTTTTGTTGTCAAGCACTTGGAGAATTGACAAAGGCTGTCATATCTGAAACTATTTTACCCCTAATAAAGCATTTGCTTGCCATATGTGAAGGTGTACTAGTATGGGGTTTCATCTACGTAAATTATATCCTTTTCAATTTATAATTACTGTTGTAATAGCATAGATAGTGTATTATTACACTAAAATGCACAATGACTATAATATTTTTATTTTATTTTTATTTTAGTAATGAATCTTTTTAGCTAAATTAAGTTTAAATAGTAATTATTATCCTTAACTCCTGTGCACTGCCCAAGAGACTGATAGGTGTGTTCGAAGCAGTCTATGAGTCGGATCACAGTCCAACTCTTCGTCTGACGTCCATGTGGAGAGATGTGATATTGGATCCTGTCGTTATTCAACTATTTTTTACTTTGTACTGGAAGGTGAGGTCGAATCCTCAGCTGGCGCATCATGCGAGAAACTGCCTCGTCCAGCTCGCTAGTCTCAACGGAGTGCTAATGCAGTCGGCAGAAGTAAAGCTCCAGTACCTCACCACTTACATGCAAAGTTTTCTTAAACTATTGTCTAACATCGAAGTTGTAGATCATGAGGCCATTGGCATAGCTAATATGTTCAAGAAACTCTTAACTTTCTTTAAATCGTCGATACCCAGTTTACCCGAGGACGTGCAGCGTTCATTCATGGAACACATGACAAGGCTTACTTGCTTGTTTTCCGAAGGTGCATCGCAAGAGGAATCTGTAAGTGAATGAATCTTAGAAAAAAAGATGTAATGAAATAAAATAAAATAAATATTTTCTTTCAATTACAGATGTGCGCAGACGACTGCATGTACATGGAGGCATTTGAAAATATGCTAGAGTCGTGGATCTCGGTGATATCTGAGTCACCGCTCTTTCCACCCGAGTTCTGCAAGCACAGCTTCGTTCAGATCTTCAACACATATCTCAAGTGTCATCTGTCACCGCCGGATGGGACGCGTGGCGCTGGCGGCAAGGAGCTAAACAACGAGGAAATTGACGCCAACGAAGAAGACGACCGCTCTAAGTTTAAGGAGCAACTACAAACTATTGGTCAGCATTAAATATAAATTATTTAAAATATCTAATTTATTTGTTTCAAGCGAA